>JAHZND010004988.1:0-11421 GCA_027744115.1 Acrocyrtus sp. NNG-2020 | reverse complement strand
AACAGTGAGCTTCCCAGTGAGAGAAATCATCAATTGTAAGTCAATGGCCTACATACCTGCGATTAAAGCTTCAAATGCATTACTATTTTTAGTAAAAAAATGTTAACCGTAAATTTCTTGTGTGTTCAGTAAATGTTATTCAGTTCGGGATTTTTAGAAAAAAGGGTCGAGAATTCGAAAATACACCTAGTCCATTGTCTGTTGCACCCAGCCCACAAACTAAGTTGAGCAATGGTGGAAATAAAGGGAATGTGATTTCCAGAAAAGCAAAAATGAAGGACAGCGAGCTCAAGGATCTCGAGCCAGTAGAGATAATGCTTCGAACGTATATAATACGCGATGAAACCAAGCTAAAATTGCTGATGAGGCTACTCAAGGAGGTTGACGTGTGTGGCATGTCATTTGAAGGACAGAACATTGGGCGACACGGTGTCGTTGCGTGGATAGTTTTGACTGCTGGGAAAACTTTGATTCCAATGGACATAGATTGCCTAGCTGAGAAATTGCCCAACTTGTGGCAAATCCTAGAAAAGGATCTTTTTCGGAACTCAAAGTTATTGAAAATCATGCATGACTCAAGACCTGCTGCAGACTATCTACTTCATGCACATGGGATTCATATGTTTAATGTTTTTGATACTCAAGTATGTATATTGTACTTTCATCTTTCGATATTGATGTATCTACATATATCTATTATATCATTATATATATCATTGTTCCCTTTATATTTCTGCTCTGTTCAAACTGAACTGGGTAATCATGAGAAAACTACAAAGATCCTTTGAATTTCCCCAACAGGTCGCAGATGCAGTTGTGTCGTATGAAACCCTAAAGTCACTTCCATCACAACTCAATTCCTTGTCTGATACCCTTCAGTTATACAACCGTAGAATTCCTTTAGAGGAAATCGACTTCCTTAGAAGATTCGAATTACAAGATTTTTCAACAAATTCGCCAATGCTGAAAAAGCCCTTACCCCCGCCAGAATACCTAAAATTATGTGCCCTTAAGGTGAAACACTTGGTTCCTCTGCGAGAAAATCTAATGAAGAAAATGATGGACAAACTCATCCGATGCACGGAAGTTCACATGGACTCCTATCGCAAAAAATCAAAGGAGTCGTATTCCAAAATGACAAAGGTAAATACATTTTACACTGGCAAAATATTTGTGAAATACAACATAGTCATTTGGGTGGAGAAAGAATTCTGTCGAAGCCACATAACTATTCACGCCGTGGTGTTTCATATTGTTTCCGTATTACTTTACAGGATACAAAGCACATCTCTGAAGAACTTCTCTCCACGATTGAGGAGGACCTAGGGCAGCTAATCATTTGACACAGTATTTTCAAAACTTCGAGAACGTAACATGAAGAGGAATTAAATGTCATTGGTGGGAACTATTGGAAGATGTGTGGTTATGTTATGGAGTAGCAAATAGCTTTTCTAGTAATCAGTAGTGGGTAGAATTAGAATTGTATTGCAAAATAGGTGGGTTGGTTGCGACCATTCAGCATCATTCTGCATTATGTACCTTTGTAGTCTAATACAGGTAATAGAAGTAACATGAGTGAACTACGGAGATACTCATTGGACCGAGGCATTACACTTACACTGTTTTATTTCTCAATAGTCTACCATAAAGTGAAATGATTTGATGTAATTTAAAACCGACTATTAATTAAACATAATTGATATCCAAAGTGAAGTTTTATAATGTGTTTAAACAGCATTTTGTACTGATCCCGGAGACAAAATGAGCACTAACAGTATAGATACTCGTAATTCATGATGTGCCCACATGTAGATAAGTAAGGAAATAACTGAACTATGTAGTTAGTTCTTAAAATTAGCTGTATATGAAAAATTAATAAACTAGTATTCTATTTTCAATCATTAAATTCTTCACTGCCTAAATCATATTTAGCATTATTTGCTCTTTCTTACTAGGTAACTTGTATTTTTGATATTCATATTTTTTATCTATTAGAAAATAGCAAGGTATGGAAATATAATAGGTACGTAAAATTGCTCATACTCCTTCCAGTCAATACTGTGAGTAATATATCATTTTCAATTACGCTATATAGTCATACTGTCATACTAATAATTTGTTATTGCTACACATATCTTCAAACAAACTAATACACATTTGTCACATTTATTAAAATGATTTAAATTCACACATACTGCATGATACATAACAATCGTCTTTAAATTAATTTGTAAATATTAATGGGTTTCTAGATAAGCAAGATTAGATTAGTCATTATATAAAACTTGACTTTTCCATCTAATTCATACATTTTTTCATCATATAGTAATGATGGTAGGCTACGGCTTCAGCCAAGCACAGAGACGCAATTTGCTATTCTACATTTATATACTATTATCCTTCACTCAGTCACTTTCATCGCTATAATATCCCAATCCTGCTAGAGGGTCTTCAATGTCAGACAAAACAAGGGAGTCCTGGGAGGCTGATCTGGACGAAACTCGTGTAGGTGAATTTCTTCTATTATCACTGGGCTGTTCTGATGTCCTCCGCAACTTCTCTTTTGACAATACATCCCTCCTATCCAGTGCACGGCCGCTACCACAGTCTCTTTTATTTAAATCGGTTGTAACCTATTCCACACTTTCTATGTTATGGTATTTCTCAGTTCTACACCTAAAATATTTCCAGTTGATTTTTCAACGATGCAGAATCCGTTTAATGCCTACCTTCGTCGTTACTAGTGTTCTTCGAGCCGGAACCGTTACGTTCGATGGTCGTTTAGTGGGTCTTGCCTCTTCCCTAATATAGACAGGTGAGCGGCTTCTCTGCGATTCAAACGCCTTCCTTTTCGCAGGAGGGGACCCAGATCTTGAACGTGGCCGCGAGTGCAGTCCCAATCGTAATTTAACATTTGCCGATTCCTTACTTTCTACAAATTTAAAAATAAGTGTTAGGGTTGGAATCGTTAAAATGATAACTACACTAAATCCAACTTTAAAAGGTTACATGATCGTCATGATCTTAAGAGACTTGCCAACTTACGAGATATATTATCCGATCTCATACTTGATTTATACGAAGTACTTGGAATCGCGCGTTCATCTCTTCTGCCCACAGTTACAACATTTTTCGCTCCCGAAACATATTGAATCTTTTCTCTAGCATCTAAAAATGTGCACGTTTATTGTTCACTTATTTTAATGTTCCTGTTAAAGTTTGATTTTAATTCACAGCTCATATAATTTCTGTTGTCTAACAAACCATTACGGCTAGTGGTCAAGCTCCTTTCCGATAAAGAGCTGGAATTCAATTGGACGCTTTGACGAACTTCAAATCTGTGAGATGCAATGGATTTATCAATTTGTATTTGTTGAGATTTAGGTTGTTGAGGGGAACTGCAATGATCTCCTAGCCTCCGAAAAACGGACGACTGAGATTTCAAAGTTGCAAAATTAATACTACAGTCACTTATTTCATTATATGTGGCATGGCGTAGCTATTTGCTACTTACATAAATTAACCATACTCGGAATTTACTCACCGTACTTCGGCCAATACTGTCATCTGATGCTGAAGCGCTACTTGAACTTCGTTTTGTACTGGCAATATCTTTATTCCCGTCACTAACAGTGCTACTAACTTTACTGTCACCAAGTCTGTCAAACACCGTTAGCTTCTTCTCTCTAGCAGGCTCTTGAGTACTTGGTCCAACTAAAATTCCATTTTAATACAATTATACAAATTATTATGTAATTAATTAATTAATTATACCTAAATCTAGTCAAAAGTTTTATGAAGTTATAAATATAAATGGTAAAGTCTCATACGCCGCGCTTGCAATAATTTTTGCGTTTTTGGAGTTGTCCCTTCCGGAAATTTAATTTTATATCCTCCCTCATGCTCTGGAAGAACGCGTATTTTCTTCTGTACAGGGACTTCCTCTCTTGGTGTATCATTATCCGTTTTCAGAATGATAATATTTTTTCTAATTGAACTTAGCTCATTTCGACTAACTCCATCAAGAGCAGATCCAACGGAAGTACTAGGTTGCGAAGGGCTTTTTGTAAGTGAGCCAGCTGAACTGGAACTGGTTATTCTAGGAGATGCTGTAGATTTGGTACTGGATGCTCCTAAAATGAATATTTATTATTACACTATATATTTCCGTATTGTAAAAGAAATTGATTAATGTGGATTTGGGTTATTAGCGTGATTACTAATATTATTCATATGATTAGTTCTTACTTGCTGCTACAACCGAAGACTTCACTGAAGTCACTTTACTAGCAGTAGATGCTGGACGTAGCCCAGAAGCAGCCTTTGTTGCAGTTGTTCTTTGAACAGAAGTAGGTTGGAGAAGCTATGGTTTTTGGTGAAACTTCCTTCACGTTAACTTTTGAAACTGTCGAGGTAGGCTTAACAGGCTGTAGAGCTTCTTCCTTCGACTGTACAGATTAAATTGAAAATTATCTTTGATGCTCACACACAAATACTCGGAATACGAACTTAAAAATACATAGATGTACAGTTACAGTCACTGGCAATGTACCTCATCGTGAACCTTCTTAGCGTGCTTTTCGTATCAAATCCTTTTGGGATCCCGGCGTTCCGAAAGAAGTTTAACCATACAGCTGTTAAAAATAATAATCCAAATATTAACATCAAAGCAAATATCTTACTGAATTAAATAAGCATTTATCTTTAAAGCTCGAACTAAAGTCATTATATGTATTTACAATTTTACACAGTTGTTGATTACTATTTTTGATCTTACCTCGTATCTCCGACATGTTGCTGTTTTCTAAATTGAAAGTAACCTCAGTCAAAAAACTTAAAAAATATACAGCTGACACCTACACTACAATAATTACGCTGAACTAGTTCAGCACAAATACTATTCTTGATAAAAAGTCAAAATCTATTTATAAGCTTCTATTAACGTGCTTTCACAGTGAAAGTTTCNCGTGCTTTCACAGTGAAAGTTTCACTCATAAAAACAAGTAAAAACTGAGAATTGAATGCAAAACTTTTAATATTCTCGTCTTCACTTAACAGATAATTTGTCCACGGGCCATTTACTAATTTAGAGTTAACAGTAATCAATCCCAAACAAATTCTTTGCCATTTATCCGACGCGATATACTGGGACTGGGACTGGACTACACACACGCACAAAACAAACGTATCAGCGAGCGAGCAAGCAGCAGCCTTTCTGTTATTGTTTTTTTAGACTCAAATGAATTTGTTGTATCTTGCCGGGTTTCTTGGTTGGGGACCATTGAAGCAAAGTGGATGCGTACGCTAACGCTGAGCTGCTTTTTTGCAACAAAGACGGAGCTGGATGGAGCAAGCTATTTTAATTGCAGTTAAAAGATCCAACTAACTGACTATACTTGTGATTTATTTAAAAAACGTAGAATAACTAGAATAACAATTACACACGTTTAAATTACAATTACAAGGATCGACTACTAGTCATAATTTTTATGTTAGTACTAGTATGAGAATAATCTGCAGAAAAACTAGAAAATGGCACCACAAAAGTAAAATTGCTAATTACTATACGGGATAGGTATTATATACATATTAGTGCAATTAAATTCAAACCAAAAGAGGAAGTTCATAGAGACTCATTTTCAGTTTCATGGTCTGGTTTGGCATTTAGCTTCTTAATCAAGTTCCAATTAGGTATGTATTTTTTGATGTCTCGAATCACAACCGAAATAGTTGTCACAAGAAAAAAGCTGTGGCCGTTGACCTGGATTTCTCATTATTGCTTTCCATTGCTCATTGTTTTCCAGTTCCAGTTTTAGGCATTTTACATCAGCGTCTCTGTACTTTAGGTAATTTTGATAAACTTTTTTTAAAGTTGCGAAAGAACCCCTTTCTAGGAATGCAATGGAAAAGTTAACGCAACCGTGACGAAGAACGGGAAGCAAGTTGTACGTGAGCAGGTTTTAAGATATTCTGAATTGTACAGCTTAGCGAAGGTGCTTTAGATGGCACCCACTCCGAAGTTCCCAAATTACATACTTCCACAGTTTTTTTCAAGAGAAAAATCATTTGCAATCTTATAAACCGACATAACGTGAAAAAAAATTTTTTTTTCATGCTTCAAGCCGACAGAGATTTGATCTCTTTCCTGTATTCCTCAAGAGAGAAGACGAAGTGCATGAATGTGAATGAAAGAATTTTTAAAAAGGATGCTCAGCCAGCTACTAGGCAGGGCAGGGATTCTTACTCGGAATTTTTGGTGCTAAATGTGCAATATTTGTATGTGAGGAAAGAGTTAGCATAAATACCGAAACTTAATATTCCTATGCATGTTTAAACTTACAAAAACATTGCTCATTTTGAAGCTTGGTTGGTTGGTTATGCGAGAGTCTGAGATTTAATTTGAAATCGGAACTTGAGAAGCACATAAGAAATAATGTATTAGATAATCTCTCATGTGACTAAAATGTAGTTTTTATTTATCGTGCATGCACAACATGATATTTCTGTTGATATTGCGTGGTGGTCACCCTATAATATGAAAGCTGGTCTCACTTGTATAAAATAAATCCCTAAACTGAAACGGAAAGAAGAAAATATGCCAAGAGCTCAATTTCTCTTTGGGAAGTTATACGTGCAGCTCACACACCTACTATTAACAGTTATGTCCTACTACAAACTAGTAAGTTTTTCTCTACATGTGAGATAAAACCAGTCTCTCTTCCTGTCTGCATATTCCTATAAATAAAACGTGAATACACATACTTTTCTTTATTTAAATTGAAGAATGTACACTTTCATCCTTTCGAACTGTTTCGTACTCTCTGAAAGAGCAAGAACGGGAGCAGGGCGGCGGAAGAACATTAATATATTTTTTTCTAGATCTTTGTTGCATGTAAGTGCACAAAAACTAACTATCTGAAAATAAAATGCACAACAAGTTATGCGCTTACCTAATGCTTACATGTTATCAAATATCAGGCATGATGTCCTCCTGCAAAAATGTATTATTCTATATCAGCATGTAGAAAAATACGCCAACGTGTTTTCTATATTTTTTCTTTTTTGAAATTCAGAATTGTGGCAGTTTTGCACAAGGGAAACGAATACATGAAGAGGGAAGCGCACTGAAAAAAAATATCTAGGGACATATATCATTATGAAAGATTTAGTAAGCGAGTAAAGCCTCTTCCTTCCTGTGAATACTTTTCGCATCTTGTAATTTTCAAACCGAGATAGAAGCAGTGCTACTCGTGTCGTAGAATGCTACCGCGGCTTGCTCTTATTACCAGCATACATGCATGTAAAAGGATTCAAGACTTAAAGGATAAATAGATAAACATTGCGAATTTATCATTGCATTAACTTTGATGTGGACTCAGCAGACCAAGTATAGAGTGGCTCTAATTCGTGCCTTTCTGGGCAACGAAATTATTAAAGTTCTTTTTGCACTGACAATGAAATGACTTATCCTTTTCCTAATTTCTCTGAAATTTCTCATCAGATAACTATCCCCCCTGCTAGCATAGCTGGCCAAACTGTAAAATAGTAAAAAAAATATTTTTGGCAGTTTGTGAACCAAACACAGAAATATACAATACACCTAGTCCGGTTTCGGTCTTCACACTGAAGTCTGTGTATTTCACTGAAAGAAAAACATTTTGGTTTTTTCAGTACACAGCTTGAATAAGGTGGTAGTGGTATTGGACATCTAAATGAATTAATCTTCTGTTAGTTTGATAGGAAGCGAAATCAGATTTTTTTGCCAGTGCAGTTTTTTAAATTGCTTGCACTCTGCTAGCGACAGGAAACGCTCGCCTGATGCTGACGTTTTGATTTCTCTACAGATGAGCACATTAATTCTTGTCATTAGGGTCGGATTCTGGAATGTATACTACCTAACATTTTATATATTTTTAAGTAAACTATCTGAACAAATTGTAGCCGGAAAATCCTCCAAAAACATTCTTAACATTTCATGAATGAAATTTTAGGGCTGCATTTCATTCATTATCATTTTTAATTCCTTTCTTGAGCGCAGCTAGTGCGAAAGTTTTTTTTTCATAAAACATCACGGAAGTAAATCAGATTAGTTCAGAAAATCATTCAACTTTCTGCGTAAAGAAAAAGGCGTAAGAGTACATCCTCTTTTATCCCTAAACTGTTTGTCTTACATTTTGCTCTGTGCTGCTGATACATTTTCAAAGGGGTAAAAATTAATTTTATATTAAATTAAAGCATCATATTATGCTACTTTTCTTTTATTGTTGTGCATTTATGCAGTCATGCAGTGTGCAAGCCAAGCTTCTATGATTACACCTCTACAAGAATAGGATATGAGTGAAGAGAAAAAGGAAGTGTAAATGGGAAATGCATAACAATAGCTGCCTATGTTCTACTTTGTAAGATTTTTTTTTACACAGAGCATCTCAATCTCTTCGGTTAATAAGTGTTCACTAGCTGCGACTTCACGTTCGCACACATAAACGAATAAGCCTTTACTCTTGTGCTCAGTGTTCGGCCGAGCTTTTTACACGCTATTTTCCAATAGGAGTCAAGGAAGGATTCCTCAATGTTTAGTAGGGGAGAAGGTACATGTGCTGTGTGTTCTTCTGATGATCATTATATTGTTGTTCATTATTCGTCCCATAGCCACTTGGTACGCTTTCATAAAAAAATGTGTGTGTGGTATGTACACTCATTATAATATGTACGGATCCTTATGTACCGATGTAGATTTTTATACCCATTTATCAGAATAGATATAAAGCTGTAGTACATTTGAAGTTATCTCTTTAAAAATATCCTTTATGTGTTGTATGAACATATCACGGCAGCCGGGAAAAGGCTAAATTGTAGTATTTCTTCCGAGCTTATTTCTCATATACTGCTCATGTTGGAAGGATGTCGGATCATTCCAATCCCGATACTGTGCGCTGACTTGACATGACTTTTGCGAGAGAGTGGAGCGAGCGACAAAAAAGCTTTAAAAAGTTGCTTATAAGAGAAGTTCGAAACGAAGATTTTTTGAAAAAAAAAATCGCACAATACTAACAAGTTACAAGGAGACAGTTCTTATAGATATGCTCTGAAATACTTGAGCCAGTAGCAAGTTTGGGTTACTGAATAAAAAAAAAGTTCGAGCAGTATTTTTTAGACACCATCATCGTCAATCGTGTCGTGTCGTTGGTCGTGTTGTAAATGCTCGTGCTACTGAAATGGTTCAGAGTGCATGCATGTTTGAAGGAGTAACTAGAAAAACTACTGACTACTGCTGAGTACATTTTACTAACTTGGAAGAAGCTATATGCAAAATATATGCAACATGTAATGGCTACATGTAGAGAGCTGTATAGTTTGTGTGAGCACTGAAAAAAAATGTATAACACGTTCGGGTGTGTATTTTCGGGGTGGTTAACTGGAACAGTTCTCTAAAAAACTCCCAATTCCCCGACCGAGATTTTTTACTTTCCAGATTGACTGGCTGGTGACGGTCTGTATATGTTATCGGTCTGTTTGAGTGAGTGTGTGATTGATATCTAACCTTTCTTTGCCGGTATTTCTATATTCAATTCTTGGTAGTAGTATAACTAAGAAAACGAAGTATAATTTTTTTAGCTATTTACTACACGTACTATTAATTGGCGACAATAACAATATTCCACCTGAGACGGAAGCAGTAGCAGCAGCAGCAGAAGTTAAATCAATTTTTTTTCTCGAATATACGACCTGTTAATTAATTTAATTGTTTCTTCACTGCTGCGTAGCAATCAAAATCCTTAACAATACAAAAAAATTAGCTCCACCGTTGAATAACAACATATTTTAGAAAGGAAGTAAGAAAGGAGTTGACCCAGTTTAACGGAAAGTTTCAGCTGGACTCCTTTTTTCCGAAAGCTAGAAGATAACCTTCCACTTACATTCATATGTGGTGTGGTAATTGGTGATTGGTTTGTGTGTCTGAGTTTTTCGAGTATACCTTCATCAGTTTTTTAAAAATTAGTTTCGCACGTATTACTCAAAATTAAGAATTATTACGAAAAGAGAAAAATATTTAACAAGTGTCGACTTCAAGAAAAATGATGGCGGCTCCAGGATTAGTTAACAATATGGGGATGGGTAGCGGTGAATATGTGGAATCTTACATGGAGCAGGAGGAGGAATGGGAGCGAGAAGGTCTTTTGGATCCTGCTTGGGAGAAGCAGCAAAAGAAGGTCAGTTTTAAAGTGCAGTTTCTTGTTTTTCTTCAGTTCTTTTCAAATAGTGAAAACTCACCGAAATAGTTTTTACTTCTTATAAAAATCAATCGATACAGTTGTTCCTTTCGATTATTATAATGCGAAAAAATCCAGCTAATAAGATAAACCCGGAATGCCAGACGGGGTTCTATAGTTCTAGTATTACCCCATTTCAAAAAATACCACATCAAAATATCCACCTGAAAAGTTTAGGTCGTTTATTTCGTAAGGCAAGCTGGCGCAAGCAAACACATCCATTTAGAACATTCTCACAAATTGTACGTGCGCATATATATTTCGTTTCATAAAATCTTCTGCAGTTGCACTGCAATATGCAATGCAACTAGAATTTTTCCCTACTTAATTTCATCATATTAAACGAAAAAATAGGTAGAGACGGAATTTAATGGTAAAAGTAAGTTGGATCCGTTTTTTTCAGTTCAGTTTTAGATCAGAGAGTATCGAAGAAAAAAAAATTTCTCGCCACTTTCAGTAGAAGCGTCAACATATTATATTTTTAGCGACACAAACGACGATCTCGTTTCCTCTTCGCTGCTGCACTATAGAATGATCGCATATTCTGTTTGTGTGCTTTGTAAAAGCAGTAAAAAGATTTGCTGAAAGATGCACGTTTACCCTTAAAAAACTGTTCGGTGAGTATTACTGACTTTACCGAATATTTTTCAGCTTTCTCGAGATTCGCACTGAAGTAGTTCCTCTTTACACGCCCTAAATAAGCCAATCGTGTGCAAGTTTCCTACTGAAACAGTTGATATCTTTAGGGTGAATGTGATTCTTTGATAGGAACGTTTTTTTTGCGTTGAGCACGCCCTCACATCACATTTTAATGAAAATTTTTATGTTTAATAATTGAGCCTAATTTTTTAAACATATCAGACAAAACTGTCTCCTCTCAATTCTCATGGTCAATTTTCATCATGTGCTTTTATATGCCCTACATCTTCTTAAGGCTCTTTATTGCGCTACTATACCGTACCTAATTTATGGACTGTAAACTCGGTAGACGTTTTTTAAAAATTAAACTGAAATCAAGTTACATAAATAAACTTCCCTATTCCAATTACCGCTTAGGTAAATTTTCATAAAGCTACCTGTGTGCGTATCTATCTATGCAAAACTCAGTTCTACATAAATCGATGTCATCAGTCATTGTAAATATTCTGCT
>JAHZND010004987.1:0-11366 GCA_027744115.1 Acrocyrtus sp. NNG-2020 | reverse complement strand
ATATCGTAAAAAAAGGAGCAGACATAAGCGTATTCTTTTCACGGATAATGAGAAGTGCATCGTTAAAGAAGAGTTAAATAGGGTCAAGTCAAGACACAGAGAAGGAGGATATTATTTGGGAGTTGGGGAGAGTTGAGAATACGAAAATTGAATAGGCACTGGGATGATTGCATGCACGGCGCAGTTACTAAATACATCCTTTTTCATATGTATTTTGCTGAGTGAGGTTAGCATCGTGCTAGTGAGGTTCTGCTTGAAGATGCTAATTGAATGGTGGCTCGGCTGACAGTTCAATGGGAAAGTCGTGAGAGTGGAATTTTCGCTCCAAGGAAGGAGCTCTAGTCTACTACTATACGTGTAGAGGCTGACGGAAGAAAAACGCACGTGCACGATCAGACTGCGTGGCTTGTAAAAAGAATAATATTGAAAAATAAATAATATTTTATGAACGCATTTGATTGCGGAGAGGGAAGATTTACTTGGGCAAAAGAGAATTTTGGAGGAAAATGTAAAAATTGATTTTTAAAATGTGTAACCTTTTAAAAAATAATAAGCCTGAGTAAGGAGAGTGGCTTTATTGCATGGAGTCTTCGTTTTTAAGCAAATAATATATGTATATCTCCGAAAGCAAAGGAGCAAATAATTTTCTTGGTGGAAGTGTTAAGCGCTTAAGACTCGGAGCAACCAGAAAGCGTAGAGCAAACGAAAGTCCTGAAAAAAAAGAGTGGGTGAGAAGAAGAGACTGAGAGAGGAAAAAAAGTAAAAGTGGAGTGGATACATGTGCCCAAACTTCATTCTCGAGTTGGTTCGCGAGCTGAACAGAACAGACCGTTCCGTTACAAAAAAATGCGATAGCTTTAGCTTTACTTCCACATTTTCTCTATTCGCTTTATTGAATGTGTGAACTGGCTGAATGTAGGTATAAATTGTTGGTGGAAAAACGGTGGTAAAGGTTTAGATTTGAAGCGGTGCAAGAAACAATTTCTATTAGATAACCAACAACAAATTGCCATTACTCAAAACTCTCGAAAAAAAATGCTAAATCTGTTTTAAAATTATTTTAAATGTTTTTAAACAATTATTCAAACGACATTAAAGTGATTCAAAATGGATTTATCACAACTTTTTAACTTCCGCTCCTTTATTCCATGACATCTGCACAAACAATAAAATTGCAATTTCTAACAACTTTAGTTTGTGAATTTCAGTTTAGGATTGTTCAGCATTTGAAAGTAAAAGACTCTATGTGAGTGCGAACCATTTTTCCAATGAATGATAAATGAGAAGGGAGGAAATGTGACGTGTTGATGAGCTCCAGGGAACAAGAGCGGGCTCAAAAGTTCAGTGCTCCTTTTGCTATTGCTAGCAGCATGCACAGCACTTTTTTCCATTTCGACGTATATTTTTGTCGTGACTCGTGACTTTCTACAAGGAGAATCCTTCCTTAGACAGGAGATTAATTGGAAATTGAATCTAATTTAGAAACATTATTGGCCCCTTCGGCCCCCTCACACTGTACATGGGAGAGACACTATCCTAGAGTCTGGATGCGTGCGACAGTGACAACTGACACTAGACAAAATACACATCCAACCAGCCAATAAACAATTCCAGACTTTCAGTTAGAGAAAAAAAATATCACCCTCCCCTTAAAGACATCATTCTTACTTTTAGTTTATGTGCTTTCCCCAAAAAATGAGACTGGAGAAGATGAAAAGCTCCAACAAGTCAACTCAAGGCGAGACCTAAACCGGATGGAGAACTTTGACGCGCAAATTCTCTGTAAGCGTACCCAAAAAAAATTCTTCAATTTATAATTTATACATTTCCTGCTTATAATGCAAATAGCTTTCTTCTAAAATTGCAAGTGCGCTCAGAGTAATATTCCTCATTGTAGTTTTTTTGCAATAACTTNGTAGTTTTTTTGCAATAACTTAGAGAAAAAAATCAATCTATTTTTTTGGATCCCAAACAGCCACTACAAAGCTCATCTTCATTCCTCATCTATAAAAAATCGAGTTTGCTCACAGCAATTCTTTTTTTTTCTCATTTTCAGCACAGTTTCAGTTCAGAGCATGTTGCGCTATGGCTTCTTAGCAAAAAAAATTTTTTTTTATTTATTTCAACATAACAGCATGCTCATTCGTGGATATATACTTTTTTTACTGTTTGAATGAAAACAAATTAGTTTCTGATTTTATTTCCTCTGCGTTACATCATCATTAAATCACTTAAGCATCTGCGTTAGATCAGCATTCTTTGGTCTAGACACGTGTAGCCCACAGCGAATATATATATTTTTTCAAGTATTCCAATAAAAAACGGAGGGCACAGAAGGATAAAAAAAATTGACAGAGATGAAGATGAAGTTGTAGGGAAGGTGCATCAATGCATGCTGACGTCTTTATCCGCCGCCGGTAGCAAGCTATCACCACTATCACATTTTATTCCTTTCATTTAAATCTCTCGTAAAGTCAGTAAACCTTGATCTGAAAAAAATCACTTTTTTTCCTGTAGCTACTGCAATTTACAATCATTTTTAAACAAAATTTTTATTTAAATGAGAAAAAACTATGTATTTTATTGCGTACGCACAATCCGCATTTTTTTTACATGACATGCTTGTGACCTCCACGCACAAAATAAAATTACATTCCCTCGCCCTGTTTTTTCCTTGTACGGCAATAAAATCGATTTGCGCTGCCATTATACCAAAAAAAATTGATGTTTCCTGGTTTTCCCTGCAACATAAAGGGGAAATACGGTGGCAGTAGCTGGTAGCAGAATGAAAGATTAAAGTTGAAATGACAGGGCAATTCAAACATGTTTTATTGCGGCTTTTGTTGAGGTGGGTGGAGGAGGAGCAGAATAAAAAAAGAGTTATTTGGTGGAATTGTTGGTGGACTCCTTATAAGGCTGTGTTGTAAGTTTCCTCTTTCTTCTGACGTTATGAGATCTGATACTCTGAGATGGATGTTGAAAAAATGCTCAATTAAATTTACATTTGATTGGTATGATGTGCTGATGCGGAATCAAAAAAGGAGATTTTTTTCCGCTTTGACTGCCTCTGTACACAAGTTCAGAGCTGTTATATATGGGTGAAATGACACCAATAAAAATTTATTCAGAATGAAAAAAAAGGTGAAGTGGATAGTGGATCAGGTTGAAAAGTCCAAGCACAAGTTAGTACGACGAAGAAGTGAGTTCAGAGAAAATATTTTTTCTTCTTGTTTGCTTCAAGCTTTCTTTCCTTTTTCGTGGGAACTCACTCGAAAAAGAATTGATTTCAGGCATGGGCTGAATCTCAATGAGGAAGAAATATTTTTTATTGCATTTTAGAATCCGTTTTCCCATTCCAAAACAGAAAATCTCTGCCTTTCAACGGGATCCTAACAGAATGAAAAAATGATTTGAGAGGAGACTCCTTTTCTTTGCCAACTGGGTGTGTGCACTCTGAGCAAAGTTTAATCTAAAATGTTTTCCGCAAAGGTGTCTTCTCTTCTGGGAAACAGTTAATAAAAATTTTACTCGTAAGTCTTCCTAATTGCAGGGCACTTTCGGTGTGCACACAAAAGCGCACAAACTCACTGTAATTATTTTCGCTTCCGATCAATGCCCAGAATAAAACCGCCAACTCTCGCCTTTTCCATCTCCGCCTCTCTCCACAAAAACGTTTTTTTTGTCATAAGCTGTAAATAAAAGCGTAAAGTAGGATTTGTCTAATAATAACAGTACATTTAGGCAGCCATTTTCCCCACCTCCCACCCTTAAATTATTACGCTGTGGTGCTCTCCACCGTGCACATTTCTGCTAGTGAGTTGCATTGCATAATCTAAAACTGCTTTTTGTGTGGCACAGTCAATAAAATTGGATTGTCCTGGGTTTTACAATGCTCCTTTCCCTTTCCTCTGAGAAGAAATTGTAAAGAGGGAAAGCTGTAGAGAGAGAGAGAAAGGGAACAAGCAACCTTGTCACATTCATTCAGATTACGCGAAAAACCTGGAATTTCCTCGGTTTCTCCCCACCGCACAAGCAAAACGGTACTATTACACCCACCAGAAGTAGCTGCTAGAAGTAGAATGCGATTATCTTGATGGTGGCGGCACACGTTATGAGCTAATTATCCAATAAAAAGCTATCAACTCAAGTTGACAATTGGACACTTCCCAGCTTTTCCGCTTTTCTATTTTAAAAAAGGAGTTCTCTTTCTGTGACTCCGTAACCTACTTATATTGATCTTTTCTTGAGGATTAGGAGCGAAAAAAGGCTATCTATTTGCAGAATGGAAAAGTGAAAAGGGAAAAAGCGGAATTGTAAATTTTTTATCCGGAAAAATTAGTTTTACGAGCGGCTCCCCTCCAGGAGCTTTATCGTGCATGTCCTGAATTTAACTTTTTATGTGAAATTAAACTAGCCCTTAACTACGCATTCAATTTTCATGGATGGGCGAAAAGCAGTTTTGTACCCGTTGGCACTGCGAAAAGGGAGTAATCCATAGATATTGCACAAGGGAAAGTGCATTAAGCCAGGTCATTTTTTATTGACCATTGTCCTAGGCATGGTGCTGGGTTAATGAGAAAGATTCTCTCTCGCTCTGCCCGAGAGACTGCTGGGGGAATTATTAATGAGCTGAGCTAGACAACTTTGAATCCGAGTGAATGTTCAAGACTTAATAACTAATCCATGCCAGCTAACGGGATTACAGCCAAACATTAAAACTGTGCTGGAGATAGAGGTAAATGGTGCGATACGTTAATTTTGCAAATTTTCCAACCTTCTAGACGAAAATAATTATTTCCTTGCGAGGGAAAAAGTAGATCTAGACCTAACTGGATATTTCAGTGCTACTCGCGTCAATGAAGGAAAAGCCACATGTTGTCCTTTTTGGTGAAATTGAATGGAGACTATTGAAAGTCTGCGAAAGTAGATATAAATGCATGGTGGCTGCACCGGAAAAAAATTTGCAATGCCCCAAAAGTAAAGCCATTGATCAATTAGAGAGAGTCTGGGGAATTTAGGGAAATGGGTCAGCAAATTCTGTTTGAGTTCCTTGCTTATGCAATTTCCCCTAATCAATAAGATATCAATCATTACGGCGCTCTCGCCATAAAATATAATTTCTGGGGAGAAAAGGAAGTTGGAAAAGGTGGAGGAAGGCGTATTGCAAAATATTGCAAATATTAAGATTGAGTAGGACAAGGACATAAATTTAGCGAGGGAACAACTGCAGAGTTTTCCCTGCCCTATTCCAGTAATTACTTATCTCCCGCCAGTAAAGCAAGCTCAATGACCACTTTCAAGGAATCTAATCTGCGGTCTGGCATGAAATGGGCGATGCATATGCTTCCAGAAAGGAAACTTATCAGGGAAAGCCTTTTAATGAATGTGGGAGCGGGAAAGCAGTAAATTACGAGAGAAAAGGGAAAAACTTTTTCCACAAAGAAGGCAAAAGGAGTAAAATCCTCTCCTCTCCACCGATTCATTTAAAGTGTCTCTGCCCAGCGTTCAACAAAAGGAGAGAGAAGGGAGGAACACCCAAAAATAAAACAAAAAAAATGTATCTGGAAAGGAGTCTGGTGTCAAGTTTTTGGGGAGCAAGAGGGGAAATTTGGAGGCAGCAGTCGGGGGAATGTGTGGAGGGCTGCGGTTTATTTTTAAAAGGAAGTTTTTCTCTGTTCTCTCCCGTCCTGATAAATTAGTTGATGCATGAATGCACACCGCTAAAAAATGTTCAGAGATAGGAAGGGACTGCTCCGTCTTCAAGAAATGAATTGCCATTTACTACTGCCCTCAGAGAAAACAACTTCCACTTGAGGAGGGCAACTTTCCACTGTGTTGGGCTGTGGAGCTTCTCGGAGGGTAAAAAGAGGTGGAATAAATTTCTAAAAGAGTAGTATCCTATCATTCCCTGTTAAGTGGAAAACTTCCCTTTATTCTTTTGTTTATTATTTCCACAAAATTATACCCTTTTGGTTTAATTCAGAAGAAACATTTTTTTGCCAATTTTCATTGTACCCTTTGATACAAAAGGGGACTGTCCGAGTACATAATTAATTGCTCTCCTAATTTCAACGTTGTAGCAGCACACGAAAGATTATACAGATAAGTAGCAATGGAAGTTAACTAGGTACTTATAATAAATATAATTTGAATCGTTAATCGGGTGCAATCTTAAAAGTACAGTACGTAAAGAGCCCAGTAGTGCACCAACGGATCAAAATTATTAATATTTGCAAGGTTTGACGTCGCTACAATATTTTAAAATGAGGTATATGTATATTTAAGAAGAAGGTTCGAATTCAATGATGGTTCTAGAGGGTAGTCCGGTAGCTTGCAATTGTAAACTTTTCATCGTGGCATATAGCTTTACATATTAGTCTGCTGGAATGGCAAAAGAAAGCCTTGCAAGGAAAAAGTTTTCTTGCAGTATTGATTTACCGTTGTTACCGCCCGCGAGGCTTTTTTGCGAAAGCAACGGACACACTTTCTTTTAGCAATTTCGCAATAAATAAAGAACTAGGAGACTTAATCCTATCATGTCGTGTCGTGTCCCGCCTTTTTAGTCTCCTCTTCAACATTACAGACTGAACTTCTTCCCAATTTTTCGCAATTGACTTGGCCCCAGCTAATAACAGGGTTACTGCAAATGACGCATATAAAGGGGAAAGTGCATTTTTTTCTGGGTTCCGCAGACAATCTTCCCTAATAAAAATAAAAAATGATTAGAAATGGGCCATCTCCCATCCCCCTCCACTCTTAAATTACCTACAAAAACTACTCTCATTTTTATCCTTTCTTAGCCCATGCTTGACCAAACTGGGGAAAAATCCCTTCAAGTCTAAAAACTTTCATTCATCCCCCCACTCGACTTAGCACTCCTCTGCACTTAATTTTTTCGCAAAATCCTTTTTACAAAAGAAATCTCCTCCTAAATTAAGTGTAAACACTGACCACATATAGTTATATTCCATTGTCCAATTTCACTTCACCCCTGACCAAACTCAACTCCATAATTCTCAACCCAACCCCTTCAGTTCTCTGAAATTGTATATAAAAAAAGTCTTAAGCGGTTGCAGTAACGCATGTCACTTCGAAGATTATCTTGAAAGATAAAGTAAACATGGCGGTTCTGTGTGGGTCAATATCTTTTTAGAATCTGAGTCCATATCTCACCTCGCCATATCATCTGTAAGAAAAGATCCATATCAATTTACACTTCGTTTTTCACGCCATATCCCATCACTCATCCCTTTTTTCTCATACGTGTCTTGTCTGAAACGATTTATTTCTGATTTTTTCTTCGCACTGAGCAAATTCGTCAGATTGTCACAAGAGCCCTAGTAATTGGACGGAATGTGTCCTCGCCGAGCCCGCGTGTCCCTTTAAAAGGCACACTTTTATATTTTCGCAGGAATGACAAGGCAAAAAAATTCTACGGCAGCAGTCATACTATACCCAGTCCTTCGCGGGACAAGAGGACAACATTTTTGCAGGTTTTAGTGAGTGCTGTGTGCACACAGCAAGAAGCCAAAAAATATTTATCTAGGAAGATCAGTCCAATTTAAGTATGTGCTTGTCGTTTGTCCTATTCACTCATGTCCATATTTGCAAAGTGCGCCGTGGTGTGAAGAGAACTCTGTTAAAATCCCATTCGCTTATCAAGATCAGACAAAGAAGGTGAAGTGGCACGACGGAGCTGTAAAGATAGGCATTTAAGTCGAATTAAGAAGGCTCGAAAAAAATCCTGCAACAAATATGCTCTAGCTGGGATTTTTCAATTCTTTAAGGATTGCAGTCAGGTTCGCCAAATAAATCGAGATGACGATGAAGAAAAAAAATCTTTTTTCTGAATCCCGCACCTTTTCATCCACATCCCACAAAAATAAAAAAATGTTCTTATGGCTTTTAGAAAAATCCATAAATTCCTATCCAAAAAAGAGATTTCTCATCAAACTCGTATTTTTCTTTTTAAAAAAATGCTCATAAAAGGGTCATAAAGGCAGCTGATCACGTTGGCCTTGTGTAAACTTGCAAGAGGCTGAATCATCTCGCTCAAAAGAGCCACATCCACGTCTACGTATGTACCTCGCCAAAAAAAATTCTCTTTTTGTCTCCGCAGAATTTATTCTCCGTAGCTTCTTCTTTTTCTGATGCAGAGAGGGAGAGGTGATGCGATCCCATACAAAATAAATTGTAATGCTCGAGAGAGATGGATTTTGTGATGTGTTAGCCATCATCGCAACAATAATCCTTTATTGCTAATTGCATTTTGTGAATGATTACTTCTTCTTCACTCTGGTCACCCTCCCATAGGAATGTTCTGTTGGGAGAGGGAAGGCCATAAAAATATTTTGTGAGTAGTTAAAAAGATAATTAATCCTGCCACTTTGCCCATCTTTCCCTGATTTATTCACTAACTCTCTGAAATGGAATAATTTTTTGGGATGCTCCCCAACGAGAGTGTGAGTTCCCTCATAACTCACATTTATATTTTATCCATAAGAAAAAATCGTGTCCAATTTCTGACATTTTTATTTCCCGTCATTTATCTTGATATGTCAATTGAGTAAAAGGATAATGTTTTTCAACAGTGAGATTATGACTACCTTTTTTAAAAAAATCCTGGGCTTGCCTATTCGCAGTAAAAAGGTACGGTATAAATGACAGGAAATAATTTACAATATATTTTTTTGGATTACGTCAGATTAGCTGATTAGTTCAAATGACAGGATACATGGATATGAGGGAGTGCAGAGTTAACATTTTGGATGTCAGTGACAGGGGCTAACTTGTCATTTTATGAAATTGATAAATGAACAGAGAGACAAGACTAATCTTAATCGAATAAAGGGAAATAAAAAAAATGTTTTTGTTTTTTTCGCTGAATGAGGTGGAGTCAAGTTGCAGTTTTTGGTCTTGCAGAAAATACAAAAAAAGAGTTATGAGAGCTGCATTGAGCACGTCAAGCCAAAGCTAAAGGGACATAACAAGACAAGAGTGCGGTTAGGTAAACGACAGCAAGGGAAAAAAATATTTTCAAGGGAAAAAAATATTTTTCTAAGTCAGCAGTCAACAGTGGGCACTCACACAAAGTATACTGAAAACTGACCACAGCATTCGGCAAAATGAATGAGTTTTGCTGCAATAAAACAAGACAACAAATAACAAAAATCAGCTAACCGGTTCTCACACAGAAAGAGAGACAGAGGAAAGAGATATGAGGAGATGGAGAATGCAAGTCTCTCTTTTTATTATGCTCCACTTGGTTAATAAGAGCAATTACTGTGATTAGAACAGAAGTAGGGATACACAGATTATTTGTTTTGGGATGGCCTTTGCGCTTCCAAGGCTTCTGTCACGTTTCCTTTTTTCCTCGCGTTTGACAACAAGATTAATAGGGTCCTTCTGGGAAGACGATGGGCTCAAGTTGTATCAGTTTCATGGCAAAAATGTGAACGAAAATTTGTGTAGGGTGAGTAACCATCTGCAATGCCTGCATTTGTCGCCCCAGAGTTCTCGTACTAATTGCGCCCATTATGTATTTACCATTACCCAGCCATTTAATCTGTAAATAATTAGTTATAATAAAGCTCAGTATAATTTTGCTGGCGTCCAAGTTACTAATTTACAATCTTCCGGTGTTAAATGATTAAGCAGCATCATATCAGGTGATTTGTTTCCAAAGGCTTCGAAGGTGGCATTTCTTTGTCGCATTTGTCATTTTTTGTTATTTTTTTAATAACTGAACTGTCCAGTTTCTTTCCTGTCAGAGTGGAAGAGAGATGTACGAGAGTGCAATATCCTCTTTCCTCACTTCGGGAGGCAATGCTGACGTCAGCATAATAGATTTCTAGGAGATGATATTGCCTTGGTTTGTGTGTGCAGTGAAAAGTAGTAAAACACTTTTTTACGACACTTCCTCTCTCTCTCTCTCTTACTCTCTGCGCTCTCAGTTCTTTTTCCCCTTTTTCATTTAAAAAAGTGAGTGTTTTCTTTTCTTATTCATTCTGATGTGAGAGATAGGAAAAATAAAATGGTGAGAATTGGAGAGAGTGTAAAGAGAAAGATGATGAAGATGAGGAAAAGCCAGTGATAAAGATGAACTGACCTTAGGTACGTGTCCTTTTCCTGAGTGTGTCTAGTGACTAGTGTCTGGCCGCTCCGCCTTGAAATCGATTTTCTCCTTCGCTCTTTCTACTCAATTCATCACTGCCGATTTGAAATGGCGATAAATACTCCGGAAAATAAAAAAAAGTTGAATCTACTTCAAGCTCCAGTTCCCGAGAAAAAGCGCACTTTAAAAAAACTTTTCCTCTTTGCTTACATAATGCATCTTGCGCTTATTACAAAAAGTTTTTTTTTAATATTCGAGGGAAAAAAACTTTTCTTCTTCTCTGGTTGAATGCTCAGCCTTTTGTGTAGGACTAACTTTTTTTCACTCACTTCCGCTCTGAGAAACAAATTTCAGAAGGTTTCTTTGTAATTTTTACACTATTAAAAACAAAAGTAGTTTTAAATGGTTTGCTTTGTTTTTTCCGAGAAAAAAAGCATAATGGAGTTTTTTTAAGATGTCGGAAGCAAGCAAGCATTGATTTCACGCTCATTAGCAGGAAACAAAGAACATTCTTTTGATCCAATCTGATACGATTTGTTTTTCTTTTGCTATCACGAAAAAGTTTTCTTCTTACGCTGTACCATCTGTCCTGATTTTATTTTTTGCTAATTTATTTCGAAATTCCTCTCCACACAAAAAACGTAGTTTCGTGACTCTTTGAAGTAATTAAGCAGCTTGAAGCGACTCGCTCGCTCCGATTTATGTACTTTTCAATTTTTATACCGATTGAATTCCTGAAAAAGAATCAATCCAACTTTTTCTACGCTCCCTAGATAAAAATCCACTTGAGCTTATCGTTTCTTTGAAGCTGTCATTCCATTCGTTTCAATTTGCTGGCTGGTGTGACACAAAAAAAGCGTGTGAAACTGACCTACTTATCCCACCCTGTCCAGCGCTACTCAAAACATCGTTCCACCTCATTTTCCTGAAAAAAGTATACACGAGAAAAAAATATCTGGGAAACTTTTTACAGACCTCAAATAAAAAAGGAGCTGCTTTCATTTGTCAACGATATATATTTTTCATTTTCATTATCTCCCATCAAAAAAGAACATTTTCCTGGCTAGTGCCTACCTTTTCCCTTTTTATTAGACTGCGGCGGGAAACGGGAAGTGGGAACTAGGTCCTTTCTGTCAATTTTACTCAGAAAAACAGCGTCATATCCACAATCCTCGGTAGAAAATGTATGCATATTTTTCCTCTTCTCATTTGCCGTTAATATCCGGGAACATGTTGCCAGTCATAAAAAAAG
>JAHZND010004986.1:0-19778 GCA_027744115.1 Acrocyrtus sp. NNG-2020 | reverse complement strand
ATACCAAACAAATCATTTGCTGAAGAAAACGATCATACTGAACTAAATCCGATGGTACTTCTAAAGTTCTAAAGCCGAAAGTTTCCTTTTGGTGTTTGGAGTATTAGACTTTCGTATCAAAATAGCTGTGGTAGTAATTTCCAAAAGTTCCAAGTTCCAGTAGACAATGCAAAGGGGAAACGATTGTGCAGCAAGAGCATAAAAGTGGCATCAACGGATTGATTGACGGTTGTTTTGACGCAGTTAATGGACTGTGTGAGCAGTAACGATGTGAAAGTTGAGTTCAAGAATGCTATGCGCTTAGAGCATTTCCAGGCCGTGTTTTTATTACTGGCATTCTGAGTGACATAAGGCTTTTGGTGTCGGCCCCATATTAAAGTTTAAATACTGAAGCTGTGAGTATATGAGCTCTGAAGGGAGCCGACAGGTACATTCATCTCTGAGCAGATAGTGCATGTAAAATAAATTTTTCCTGCTTCCCACTTACCAAGGAACCTTAAAATAAATCTCACTAATCAAATTTGTTACAGGATAAACGAAACATTTTTTTTACAAGTAAATGCGATTCTCGTGTATACTACGTTATTCCTCCGGGCTATGGCTGAATAAGTTCACTTTAAATTATAGTAGGTCGGACTTGGAAGAAATCCATTTACTTTTGATTATCTTCACAATTTTTGGAATTATTGGAGTCACGCAAGTGCAGCCTTGCCAGGAGTCTAAAAACTAGGTCGTTTTTAGTCATGCATAAACTAGAACTCAAAATACTTACTATTAGATAGAAGTGTAGGTACCATGCCCAGAAATGAATTCAAAGCTTCAAAGATAACATAGAGTTTCAAATTGCTTCAGTTCCGAAATGAGTTCCATCAACTGAAAACCTGATAGAAGAATGAAAGGCTTCAAGGAAAATCAGATAGTAATATTCCATTCATGCGGAAGAAATATGTAAATCCTTTGAACGTGATAAAGAGACTCGCAAATAAAGGCTTTTTGCCCTAGGACTTTTTACAGGGAATAGACTAAACAAAAAGTACATATTTGCTTTTAAAACAGTAGCACAGCATACCAGGCCAAGACTGAAACTAAGAGAATTTTAATACTACTCTGAAGGTTTTAGTTTTAAAAATAATCTTCCAGAGAGTGGAAGTTTACGTGGAATGCCATTAACTGAAGGATGTGTGCAAGCTACTTTACATTTATGAGACTCATTCTGTGCTAATAAGCAATTATCTCCAGGATAAGGTGATGAAAGCGTAGGTATGTATAGTTATTTCTTCTCCTTAAAATGTATTCCATCTTCCGTCTTCTGTATTTCATCCCACACCTCTTACTTGGTAACGATGCAGTATGCTAGCACAACATGGATTTTCTTAAATACTTTCAAAAAATATGACAAAGCAGAGTATGAGTAGATTCTCTTACGCATTAGCAAGCAGTTTTCATTACATATTGAAAGTTTCCCCGCATGATTAGTCATCCTCACTCAGCGACACGCTTTTGTCTTGTAAATTCAAAAATTCATCACAGCATTTTTTACCTTGTACATCTTTGTGGAATTTTAAATGTTCAGCTCATAAAATCAGAGACTTGCTAAGATTAATTCGCACCTGCTAGCTGTTCGCTAACATATTAAATCTGTGAGAAAAATGTATGCTCTCCACAATTACAAAATTCTACTTGGTAGTAGTGGGTATGCATGCACGCAAGTCGCACGGTTGGATTCATTCCATGACAATCACTCTCACAGCCAACCCAGCGTCACTCAATCTGACTGTGAGTCAGACTAATAAATATAAAGCTTTCCGTTTTTAATACTTCACTGATCACATTACGCAACAAAGGTATGTCAAATGTATAAATAACCTGTGCAGTTCAGGGGTTGAAGTCGTCATGATGGTTTATACAAAAAAATCCTTTGACAGTGTTATACTTGTTGGAGAGCTGATAATGGCATATTAAGAGTGGAATTTTGTAGTGCCAGCTGTGCATGTTTCTGTGTTCAAGGCTTTTTTTAAAAAAAAGTTCCAGAGAGACTCTACACCACATTCACATACCGTGTGAAATTCATCTCTTTGAACATAGACGTCAAATATTTTATTTCCTTTTTTTCTGACGAAAAAAAAGCTCCAAAGGAATTTTTGGAAAATTACTTTGAGCAAGGCTTAGTGAAGAGAAAAGGTAAAAAGGGTCTAGTGCACATATTTTATTATTAGGTTATGTTACAACAAGTTTACAGTTAGTAGCACACAATTGTTTCCCGTTGTGTGCTTACGAACTTGCCTAGTGAATACAGAGGAGTTGTCTGGTGTAGTAGCATTGATGCCGATCTAGCGAACTTTTGGGCTAAACAAAGTTAGAAAAGTGTTCCAGAAAAGAATTCTTTAAAAAAAGTTTTTGTTAGTGGACGATTAATAGAGCTATGCTTACCTTTCCTATACACACTTTGCAAAAGCGCTCTTAACTAATAATTTCGGGTTGCGTTCTTGTGGTGAACTCTAAAAGATATATTGTACGATGCTGTAAGTTGTAAGAATACATATAGTTAACACACATTTACAATCAGTCGGTTCAATAGTTCAGTTCAGTCTATAGCGTAGTAACGGCTCCACAAATGAGACCGTTTTTATTTGCGAGCAGTTTAGTTTAGAGTTTTTAGGAGGGATGGAGTATAGCGAAAAAGTTTTGCTGCAACGCATGGAGAAAGAGTTTATGAAGCTCGCAGTTCTTCTTTCTTCATTACAGTTGCTGACTAGCAAACCAAAGTCCAATTAAGGAAGTTTGTTAAATTACTCGTTCAACTTAATTTCCTTAGCTAAAACCTTTTTCCAGTTTCATGAAACAGAGTCGATTGAGTTGGTGATACTTTTTTCTCTAAATTCCCATCTTCCTTTTTTCCCTTTTGTCAAGATTATAAGAATTAGGGGAAGGGGAATTTAGGAAGGAGATGATGATTCCTTCATTTCGTTCGTGCAACAGAGTAGTATTCCCAGTGAAGATGTGGATTTAAGGAGGGTAGCTAGAAGTGTCTGGCAACTTTCTATTTTATGTTCGGTGAAGCGGGCATCTCTACAGGCTTCAACTAGTAACGACCATAATTTTTAATGTGTATGGTACACAACGGGAAAATATCTTTTACGATTGTGAAAACCCTTCTCCAAGACTTTTCAAAATTAACAAGCTTACCTAATGGGCTTTTATATTGCTCGTTGGGGCTGAAGCAGTCAGGACAAAAAAGCGACTCTTGTTTAGAGATGTTCTGCACCGAAGTACTGTTTGCAGTGAATGATGGAACGAATATTGTCATCTTAAGGAGCTGAAAGGGCTACGAGGGAAGGAGAAGGGCTAAGAGGTGTATATAAAAACATACTCGAAATGTTATTATTATTGAAGTATTGAGTTACATAATATGGGTAAGCAGGTATTAAGTATCTATAGAAGAGGAACAACTGCAGAGATTGTGAGCACGCACATGCTTTTCCAGATCAGTAAATAGGCAATATGTTGGTATTTCTAATGCTCTTACAAAAAACCCAAATCCACGGCTGAAATCTCGTAAGAGAATTGTCTATCAACCTGCATAGCGCTGCAGCACAGCCGCTAGTAAAAAAAGCCGTCTCACATCAGGAGATACTTATATAAGAGTTGGCGGTGGATATTTATGCGTTCCTTTATCATCATCACCCCTATCAGCTACTTGTGAAATGTATGTGGTTTTTTCTCTTAGGTAAGAATTTTTTTTCTTTCTTTCTGTGAACAGTTCCAGGTTTCTTCCTGGATCTCTTTGCTTCCTTTGCTACCTTATACGAGGAGGAAACAGCGTGTACACACGCTGAGTGAGATGGATGAATTGTGTAACGGACAGACTGACATGATAAGCTAAGAAGATTCTCAACAACAGCCCACAAGAACAGACTATTTTACGCTCTCCGTTTTGTACCATTTCTCTGGAGAAATATCCTCGGATTTCCCTCAGTTCTTCAGAGGAAGTCGAGCAAACAACGAACTTGTTTGCTTGCTGAGAAACTGTTTGTTGCTCTGAAGAGAAGTGGAAACTGTTGAAGTATTATAGTGCTGTGCTATTACAAGAGTTGGAAAGGGGTACACGTGTTTCTTGAAAATTGAACGTCAACACGAACTCCATACATAACCAGTGCAAACGGAGATAAGAAGTGTTGATTAGAAAGATAAGGGTACGACCTTCTTTCCAGGAAGAAACAAATAAAGCAAGGTAAGAGATTTTCCTGTTTTCTGAATGGAGCAATTTGCTTTT
This sequence comes from Acrocyrtus sp. NNG-2020, assembly GCA_027744115.1. Classification (NCBI taxonomy): domain Eukaryota; kingdom Metazoa; phylum Arthropoda; class Collembola; order Entomobryomorpha; family Entomobryidae; genus Acrocyrtus; species Acrocyrtus sp. NNG-2020. The sequence goes on along the minus strand of JAHZND010004986.1, from coordinate 15,505 downwards.
GTAGCAGAACTTCATGATAAAGTGAGTTATGTAGGAAAAGTTTGGTCTCTCTGGGTGCATCCTATTATTAGATATTATTATTATTTATGTAAAGATTAACTTTCCTTTCACTGGGACCCAGTGAAAACAGCAATAAAAGAAAAACGCAAGGCACGAGAGGGCTACATAAAACAGACCGATTTATATTGTGCAAATGTATTTTTAGCGGAGGTACATATCACGAACAAGTTAGTATTTTTTAGGCATTTGAATGGCTGCCCATTTCACACCAGTTAACAGAAATCCTTTGTTGAGAACCATATAATAGTTTATCTCGGATGTAGTGTGATAATATTATCATATGTCATTGTCGTGCGATGTGGTCTGAAGTCTAAACGAAATTAACTGTACTTAGAATTAGCATCTGCGTTAGGTGGGATATCTTATCAGTGGATGCCTCCCAGAAATTACGTTAAATGACTCATAAAGCCATAATTCAAAGATATGAACTGATTACACGTTACAATACATATGTACATACATAAAGGGATGAGGAATACTCATGAGGAACTTTATTCTTTTAAAAAGAGATAGGGAGAAAAGGTGAGAAGCAGGTGCATCGTGTGTTAAAAGCAGCTCCCAATCAACGCACTGAATACAGATTTTTGACGTAGTTACCGAAAATATTTTTAAAGCTCAAAATAATAAGTTCATAATGAGTATAGAATTAGAAGAAGCTGTTAAAATTAATGGTGACTATAGTCCTAGCAGAAATTATAACTCGATAGACAATTTAGACAGACAATGCGAAGCTAAACCTTATTTGTGTCGTAGAATGGGGGAAGTCACAGTGAAGTGGACGTCGGTGGTTATCGACCTGTTAACGCTGAGCACTGGTAAGTTGAATATTTTTTGTACGTAGTAGAGTAAATATTTGTGTAGTAATATGCTTATAGTAAGTCTGGAGTTTGGAAAAACATTTAAGTTTACCTGAACCCTCTCAAAATATTTTTGTTGAATTTGTTGCTAAATTAATTTTCAAAAACGGAAGTGTCAAATATGAGTTCCCTGCGCCATACGAGTTATATACTACTCACTCTGTACAGTACACATTTTTCATATTGTATAGTTGAAGACATCTCACTTTATTTTTGTTAGACTCTATGAGGAAGTGAAGTGCATGTGATAACTTATAAAAGAAGAAACTTTTTTTTGAAACATACATACAAACGCTGCACTATACAGGTTTGAATAAGATATGAACGAGTGCTGAACTGAAATATCGACTGGAAGCATAGGTGAGAAACGCAAAAGAGAAATGACGTTTTCTGGAAATATGTTTGGCATTGTGACAACTTCACAAAGTTTTTGCTGCCAAGATGGACTTTTATGAGGAATGTATCTTATTGACAAATGTGTCATAGGGAGATAAGATGAAATATGATAGCCTGTAAAAAGTGTAAAAATACATCTAATGCCAATTACACTTCAAATTCTAGTCGAAAAAGTCCAAATATAGGAAAGTAAATAGGAGAACTGGTAATCTTAACTCCTACACAGAGCCAATCTTCTCAAGAAAACTAAAGTTGTAAAAGATCTGCTTCTGTTTTCGTCATCATCCTGAGTGCCGGAATTGATTTTTTACGGAAGCTCTCCATGTAGATAGTAATATACTGTAAGCGTAAGGGAAAAATGGTTTTATACTTCATCTGTAAACATTTTCCATTCCTTCTGAGGGAGAAATTGAAGAGCAGGAAATATAGAAGAAAGTAGATTTGGTGTAAGTTTAGGTTTCATGTGACAAAAATTTAATCAAACTTGTAAAGCGACTTCGACTTCATGTCACAAGCAGTAACGTGGAAGGTATTATTTGGAGCATGAACTAGTTTCCCGTGCTGTTTTACTCTGTACAGTGCACGTGTACATAGGTATGTACGAGATTAAACAAGCATAAGCAGTAGATACCAATACCAAGAAACTGATTTAGCAACCTATACCTTTCTCTCTTACCAACTTTTACAAATTTTCTGCCGTCATGTTTCATTTACGCATAATATAAGGAGCATTAGATACTTATAAAGCACCGACACACTGTCTAGTTTTTTTATTCGTTTGTTGAACGAATAAAGCTGTTGTAAATCCGATTTACACAACCAATAACTTAGGTCAGTAACTGGCATGAACTTTTAATTATAAACAGATTTAAGATAAGTATTCTTACATGCAAGATGTTTTTATGAAGCTGCTATAGCAGATAACAAAAACAACCAGAGAGAAAAGATAAGCTTGTTTAGGAGTATTTCAGCGGTTACCAACCTGCATTTCTGACCGATAAACATTTTGGCTGTGTCGCAGACCACGTTTTGAACTTCATCTAAACAGCCTAATAATTCTCAAGTAAAATGCGCTATCTTCTATGATCGAACATTCTGAGGTCATTCTTTTGTTTAACTGTTGTAAATGCTGTGTCGTTCGCTTACGAGCTCTTACCCACATGAATTCCGGTTTGCACTCCTAGGAAGCAATGCAATGTTTGTAGCAATTGCACCCTTGATAGGAATATGTTGATGAAGTGCAGATTAAATCTGGGTACATAAAATGATCCAGGGCTGACTTTCTCCTGTCGCTCTTTTTGTATCAACAGTAAAAGACATGTTCACAATAGTAGCGTTTTGCGTTTGGTAATGAATGATAAAACAGAGTAGCTACATTGATGCGTTAGTTACACACTGTACTTTCCCAAACATGGGCACTGAAGTAGGCACATAACATATTTATCTGTGAAGCTTTCTCTTCTTGTTGTTTAGCTGTTATTGTGCTAGTCTAGTACGTTTTATTAGGTAGTTATAAATGTTACAAGTTACAATAGAAGCTAAGAACGATTACGTAATGTTCTCTGTCATTTTTCGTGTTTTTGTGTTTTCTCTCTGCAATTTTTGGATTGTAATTGGACTTGGAATCTATGGTCCCTCTCTCCCCTGTTCACGGGTATAATTGAATGGGTAAATCGTTGATGAAACACAAACACAGTGGGATGTGTAATGGTACTCATTGAAAAGACAACCACTCCATTTCGAAGAGGCTTTTTCTGTTCGGATGAAACAATTCGATATCCTCGAGTAACCCACACCAAGTTCAACTCCAAGTCACTTGCCGCCACGTGTCTCCTCATCTCTTTCACCACGGTCACTTATTTGCTCTTTGTTGTCACAAACAATAATTACTTTTATATTCGAAACATGTCGTGAGCTCCTTTTCCACTATTTGATTTTGTGTACTAATAATGTGCAATGTTGTATTAACACCTCCTCACCACACCAGGAACTGCCTGTCTGTGTAGCACTAAATTATTATCACTGCCGAAAACTAACATTTAAGACTATCCCTTTTGATATATGGCTGTGGCTTATGTAATCAATATTGCGAATGGTCATGTGATGACGATCAGTCGTAAAATTACTTGTCTTTGTATATTTTTGTCTTCTTCAATAATGTATCTGTGGAAGCTTTAATGTGTGTCTAACCCCATCCCTGTCTTATAATATATCTGTATTTCCCACGGGAAATGACTGTCTCATTTGTTATGTCTTCCCCTCATGACTATATACCTTCTGTTGGAATTTGGAATGTCAGAAAAATATCTTTGTTTGAGTACTGTTGCTTGTCCCAAAGTCTAAACCATAATTCATATTTTAATCCGTCTGACTTTATAACAGAGAACTGTCCAATAAAATAAAACCGACCAAGTATACTGATCGTGAGATAGAAAGTGCTTTTGATGCTGGGTTGATTTCGTTCTCAATATGCCCCAATGGGGGATTATATTCGGGATTATATCCGTCAAGGTGCTGTTACTCGTTCCTTTTGAGAGTAACATTTCAAGATGTTTTTTGTGTCAGCATTTAAAATTAAAAACAGGATGTAGCTCAACAATGCTGGCAATACTTAACCAGAACTTTTTTAAAAGAAAATCTTCCGTGTTTGAAAATTACTATCAGGATAAAATTTGTAAGCAGGGTCAGCAAACTCCAGACTTTGGATTACAACATTATGCAGATGCTATAAGTTGATGTGGGTGTAATAACAAACATTTCAAAAAAAATTACTAAAGGTGGAATCGCACTGCTCATATTTTTGGTGGCCGTACCTCCAACGCGTCGAGGCTTCTTCTGTGATGACGAATCAATCCGCTACAAGTTCAAAGAGTCCACTATTCCTAACTGGGCCCTTTACATTTATTGCTTCACCATCCCTTTTGTCGTGGTCAGTGGAATGAAACAATAAAATTCTTGCAACCCGCATCACAATTGTTTGATTTTGAAGTGAACGTTTAGCATGGATGTTCTCTTAATGGATTACCTATACACCTACAACCAACCGTTTAGTATTGTTAATTAACTTTATGGATGCATGTATGCTTAATTTTTCGATTTATGCATGTTGATGCATGAATCACCGCATGTTTTCTTTGAATGCTCCAATAACTATTAATGTACCAATCTCTCTAAATTATGTTTTTAAGTTTTGGGTACTTCAAAGAGGGCTGGAACATTTAAGAAATTTCTGAAACCAAAAACACTAAATTATTATATAGTGTTTATAGAAAAAATCGAAGTAGCAGTTTGCCCCTAAACATAAATAGTGCTTTTTTATAAAATTTTTATGCAATATGTTATACTACAAATGACATAAATTGTGTATGTAGTTGTAGTAGTTACTCTTAGACCTAATTGTTCTAAATTCGCCTCAATCTCAATATAACAGAGAAACAGTCAATGCATGGACATTGGCTCTGTCCCATACATGCATCTCATTTTTACCCATTTTTCTACATGCATTTTAAACAAAGATAATTTTCAATTCCAGATCACACTGACGGAATTCCGTCTTCAGCGAAGTCGAGGCTCTGGAACATTTCTTACACGCCCAGTCCCACTGTGGTTTATAAGTATGTACAGGAGTCTAATCGACTTTTTATTTGGTTGCGCAGCATCCCAGCTGGTAACCGACATTGGAAAATATTCCATTGGGAGACTGAGACCTAACTTTCTAGATGTCTGTGGACCCAGTATAAATATAAGCAATTGTAATGGTGAGCAAAATCTTTACTTACAGTTCAATACTTGCTTGATAAGACTCAAAATCAGTAATTCGCTACGTAGATTTCCGAACTATGATCAAAGAAAAAGCAGTCAGTGAAAAGTAATGTGGATTTGTCATGCATGCTCGTAAATATATGTACTTTCATAGCCCGTTTCTAAACTCACAGTCAGATAGTCCCGACTTGACTCAACGAACTACGAAGCTTTTCATTTGTGCTATTATTTATTGCCCTCATACTTCCAATTTTATTGTTGGAAGGAAATGGGGCAATGAAAGAAAGTGACTGGAAACTTATGCGATATAAACTATTTCTTTCAGAATTCGGCCCAAAATACATCGACACATACACTTGCTTAAAATCCTCCGATGATGCGAAGGAATCTCGAGTTAGCTTTCCATCCGGACATTCGTCTTTCTCTGCATTCACTATGCTGTACGTTGCCATTTATATTCAAGTAAAATGGCGTGCGAACAGAAGTGCTATGAGATTGTTGAAGAGTGGTGTGCAACTTTCCCTCATGCTACTCGCCTACTACACAGCGCTTTCGAGAGTGATGGATAACAAGGTAAATTGCCTAGTCTGCAACTCTGCCTTAACTATAATTGATTACACTTTTATATATACTTTCATACATAAGTATAAGTATAGTAAATATCAATATCTGCCACGAAGTTATCCATAGGGGCTTCGGCTTTTACGTAACGAAAATCAGTTACTGGGTCGTACATTAAAACGAGAATTAATTTTATCAGTAAAACTTTCTCTTGGGAATGTGAATGTACCTACATAACAAGTATATTACGTCTACATCAGTGTCATAACGTTTTGAATGATTCTTTGGAGGTAACATCATTTGAAGGAGTGCTCTTGACTTCAAAATGACTTTGAATGGTTGCTTTCTTTTAATAGCACCACTGGAGTGATGTTTCTGCAGGAGCGCTAGTTGGTGCAGTGACGGCTTCCCTTACCGCGAGGTACGTGTCCGGGATTATAGGGACGAGTAAGGATGAGCAGAATGGAGAACCAGAATCTCTTACACTTGCAGCGGCTGGTCGATATAGACAAAGTGGGGGTCATTCCAATGATGTGGAAGCTGGTCGAGGATCTAAAGAACAGTCAGTAGTAGCACAACCACCATCATATGATACGTCGAGAATATCCTAAAATGTAGTAATATACTTAACTAGCTTTCTGGTTTAATTAAGTTAACGTTACGCTTTACTCGGACTATGTGAAGGGTGCCGAGTTTTAGGTTACAGTAGGATAGGTAGCTTAGTTGCGGCCAATTACTGCTGTATGCATGAGAGAAAGATAGCACCAATTAGTATCCAGTTACAAATACGCTTCCCATTTTGCACCAAAATGCTTTTTGGGTGTTGTATGAGCATGTCACATCCATCACTGTAGACTTCAAGGCCCATGGTTTCAGATTTTGAGACTCAAGTTTTTATCTAATTTTGAACAACATTCCGAAATAGTTCGGGTTATTATAGTTGAGTGTATGCTTAAAATCTCACTACCACTCAAAGCTGTGAGAACGAGAGAAAGAGTGAACGAATGAAGTATTTTATGTTTAGTCTCATTCTACCTGTTCGTAGAAAGTAAAAGCGTGAAACGTAAAAAGCATTTTAGAATGCACTAGAGACGCGGTAACGTTTATAAATGCTCAATGTAAGAAGCAGATTTGAACAAAGTTTTGGCAGGGACAGTGTTGCACATTTTTAATTGACTTCAAGTATTAGTATTACTCTATACCTTTACGAACTCTGACGAATTTACTTAGGTAAAATTTTAATTACACTTAAAGCATTAGATTAAATGTACATTTAACTGTAAATGCATAATTAAGATGTCTATGCACCTGTATGCACATTCACACCAAAATCGCAAAGCACTAACATTTTGAGCTTAGATTTTACATTCTCACAGGGATATATATATGTATATACTTAGATACAAGAAACTGTCATTTCTTTCTTATACATCTACACAATTTTCTTGTAATTCTTTATTTATTTTAAGAGAAAAGCATTTTATATCATATACCAGTACTTAATTTGAAACTTGTGAAATGCTACATTTCACTCATTGTAATGTGATTTAATTGATGCGGCTACTTAAGCATTACAAATTGGCGGTGCTGTAAAAAATATTTTAAAATATAAACCTGGCGAATAAGAATTTTTTAATCTGTAAACCAACTGCTTAACTAGCCCATTAACTCAAACTCCACTCATATAAACATACATCTATCAATTAACGAGAATTAAGGAAAACAATGACGGTATAATTTCGGAGAATAAGAAATACGCAATACATATTTCTTTCAAACATTCTCTAGTAATCATAATTGGAGGAATAATCCTGTGTATCCCTCGACAAGCGGAACCACTAGGACTGGAGCCTCGTCGGGAGCTTTGCTCCAGGATACTTCTATGTAGAGGGAAAAGACTTAGAAATCTGTCGTTGTGACCAGGATAAAATTCGGAAGGATTAGTGCAAAAATGCACAAATACATCTCTAGAACTCCTCTTATCAACTATCACTGAGCAGTTCTTATGAAGTATTGGTTCTAAATTATGGGCATAACCTACTGGAAGAATGGAAATGTAGGATAAATATTAACTAATCGTTAAAAAATCAGTGTTACCAAATACTGCGGGCAGTTTAAACTTAGGGATACTTTAATTTTCCTCTTCTCACTTTCACGTAGCACTTTTAACGGCAGCTTTAATTTCTTATTGTAGTAATGTAATATTATAATCTTAACTTCCTTTGTCTGTCTATACTTTCTTATTTCATTTAAATGTCTTTCTGGTAAATGTAACAGTATAACAAATTGTGTGTAAGAATGTATGCGTTTTGTACATTGGAGAAAGCACAGTTGTAAGTTGTAATAATTACAGAAATTACATTGTAAAGCATGTAATTTGCGTCCGTCTCTTCACTTTTGTTTCCCTATTTTTACGATGTGTCAAACGCTTGTGTTTCAGCGTGTTCAGCGTTTTGGCATAAAAGTATATATACCTAGAGGTAATCCAATCATATTTTCCATCGATGTTAGTTTGAGATGATTGATAACGTGTATTTTGTTAATTTAAAAATATTGATTACAAGAATATGTTTGTATTGACCACTTAAAATGGGTGTGGGTGCTGTGAATTAATACGTAATAAAGAAACAGAAGTTAAACTGGATGGATGGCAAATTCTTAACCTTATATATTCTTCTTCGAAAATTTATTCGCGTTTTATTATTATTAATGGTAAAGATGAAGAGGCAGAGTATTCGAGTGGAATCGTCACATTACTCATTTCAATTGATTTATACACATTTACCTAAAGTCAAAATGAAGCGTCCAGGAAAAAACCCAAATGCTCACAACTCAAGCTTAATTATTTTCATGTTTTCAACTTGCCCAGAGTCAACTTCTTGTCACACTCGCTACTCACATGTAATGCGATAAGGTATATATATGGAAATGTACGAAAATGGCTTCCACTTTACGAACGAGGCATAACAGAAAGCAAGTGAAAGTCCATAAATGCTATGCTTTCACGACATTTACAAAATTTGACTTTTCTCAATCTGGAAACGCTATCTCCAAGCTGGACACTGGAACGTAAATGCAACAAAGGTCCATGATTTCAGTGAAATGCCAACTTTGAAGCTTCACTTACCAACAATGCCTAATACCTATCGACTGTAATAGTGCGTTGAGGATGAAGAAAGTATTATGCCCCTCGTTGGCGTTTGAATAATGCTGCAGCTAAGCATACCGATGTATTATTTTGCCAAAGCGGTTTTATTTTAATTAAGTTCCATTTAAAACCTTATTATTAGGTATTAATATTAATATTTACCCACACCCATCCGCATCCTCACTCTAGCTCATTTCGGTTTCCTCCTCTCCGCCCACTCAAATGCCAAAAGCAGCAGTATGGTATAATTAAATGCAAGATGTGCGATATTTATTGGCATTTTTACGCTCTGCTATAGCAATAATCTCTTTCGGAACGAGAACTAGCTCAGCCCATTACAAAGTGCACACTTCACTATTGCTCAGAATGGACCAGGTGACGTGTCCGAAAACACATCACATGGAGCGAAAGGCAAATTTTTGTATATCCCCAAACCCCAACACAGTAGAAGACTGTAGAGAGACTGTTTTTACTTCATACAAAAATTTGAACCAAATAAAAAAATGATATACATTTTGCGCTGTCTTTAGCATAGCAAGCAGACGGTAGCAGAGTGCCGGATGTGTTATAAACGCAGTTTTTTTTAACCATAAAATTAAATACACTTTCATAACAAGCTAAACAAGCCAAATAGAAATATAGCTTTATGCATAGTAATTTTGTACCAGTGTGAAGATAATTTAATACAGTCAAGTTCCTTTTTAGTCGTATTTTAACAGTGTGTGGTATACATGTAGGTAGAGGACTCAGTCAGCAGTCAGGAGGACAACAAACTGCATTTCCACTGACTTGACAAGTCATCGATCAGTTTGGAAAGTCATTTATTTCGGAACTTGTGCCAGTTGTTGGATTTAACAGATGAGAGTTCGTGAACTGTTCTGATGTGCCCATAAAAGTATTGCTCGTGAGTTTTTTTGGCATTCTGTCATCTGAGCTGGACTCGGTATTCTGCCGTGAGCGATAGCTGCAGGCGCAATCGATTTTTGGAAGCATACATCTGCAGTCGCTGTTACACTGCGCGCTGTCACAACACACTACTTCACACAAATTACGTAAGATTGATCAAAAAGTTTAGTAAATTTGGACTGATTACTAAAATATAATTTAGCGAGGGGTACGAGGTACGGGAATGAGTTGTTGGTGCTTGAATTAAACTATTTGTAAAGATATGTGTTATTATATTTTCTTTCAGGATTCCGATACTTCCGCAGTACTTGACATTTTGTGCCTTGGGATTTGGAAATGGGTGGAAGTCAAAGTGTCGAGGTTCCTGGAGGAGGAACTGAGGGATACCATGTTCTTAGGGTTCAAGAAAATAGCCCAGGGGGGCAGGCTGGTTTAGAGGTAAAAGACGAAGATGTTTTAGAACTTTCTGTAGTAGAATATAGGAATATACCCAAGTCATATGTTGTTGACAGCTGTTATATGTTTCATATTTATACGTGTTTCGTAATCGCACTTACCAAATGCTTATATTATTTCCAGGAATTCTGGAGGTAATAAAGAGAAATAATCAGAGAAATAAAATGTTATTACAGTTTTAAATTACTGATATTGGATTGGATATTGTCAATTTTTGAGATTTACCCTCTGTTTTTATTACGGTGACAGATACAACCAAACTCTCCCTCTGAGAAAGCAGGGTTGAATTCATACCAGGATTATGTCATTGGAGCTGACTCAGTCCTCCATGAATCAGAGGACTTTTTTAGTTTGGTTGAAGCCCACCATGGGCGGCAACTTAAACTATATGTGTATAACGTCGATACAGACCGATGTAGGGATGTTATAATTATACCTGATCCAAATTGGGGTGGAGAGGGCAGGTAACTTGTTTAAAACATTTTGCGTCAGTAGAAATAGTGCTGATATTTGATATTTAAAGCCATGAACACTCACCTCATTTTTTCTTGATTATAGTCTGGGATGTGGGATTGGTTATGGATATTTGCATCGCATTCCCCATAACCTAGTCCGTGAACGAATGGTAGAACACGGAGGTGACAAGCCGAAAAAGACATTCTCATCTGCGCTGGGCATACATCCTGAAGGTGAGGGTAAACCTCCTGCAACTGGACACACTGCTGAACAAGGCGCAATACCGCAGCAGACGTCCCCTGTTAATGCTAGTGCTGCTAGTTTATTTACTCCACCTGCTCCATCTAATCCTTCGGTTGATGGAACGGAATCATCAGCGCAACTTATAGGACACGATAATCAACAGCCTGCATCTCCAGCTCTGCCTGTCTCTGGATCACAACCTCCTTTACAAGGAACAGGGTCTTCCGTATTACCACCTTCTCAGACTATAACTACACCACTGAACATACCTGGAATGCCACCAATAACAGTATCTGCACCGTTAATAATGCCTCCACCACTACAACCTGGTCCTGCTATTACGGCTACTCAGACGATAACTACACCACTGAACATACCTGGAATGCCACCAATAACAGTATCTGCACCGTTAATAATGCCTCCACCACTACAACCTGGTCCTGCTATTACGGCTACCACAACTTTACAGAATCCTTCCAGTATGGCTGGAGTCTCAGCAGCACCTAACATTGCTTGGAGTATGCCTCAAATGCAACAGTCTCCTCCACCAATGTCAACACCTGCTGGCGGGTTCCAATCTCCTCCGCCACTGACGGCGAGCTATCATCCAAGACCAGTGGCACTTTTCAACCCTGTGGCAAACTCGACGCCTACCTCCAGTGCCCCTGAAAATTATATTCGTATGTTCGATCCTAATAACCCAACTGGGCAGCCAGCCGTTTCTCAGAGTTAATTATAAAATGGGGTTTGTGTGTACATAGGAATTTGCAAGAAAAGTTTCGATCGTTATAAATATGAAAGTGCGATATAATATATAGTCATCATTCGCGGCAAGTCGTCGAAGAATTAATTATTGATACTGATACTATATTGTATGTATATTCACATGAAGAGTGACACTTTAATTGTCATTTAGGTAAGAATGAAATAAATTGAGGTTTTGTTAGAAGTTTCAAAGTTTCTCTGCGTATTTGAAATTGTGTGTTTTGATTTGAGTTTAATCCAACACAAATATCTTTATTATTATAATTTAAAATATTTATTTACTGTCATTAATGTCAACGTATAAAAACGTGCACTACAAAATTATATTATGTTAGATAAAAATTGTACTACCACAGCCTTCTTGATTCAAGGCTTAAAATGAAGAAGGCTGTGATACTATTAGTGTTTTACACTGTGCAATAAGAAGGTGGCTAAAAATTAATGTTATTGTACTTTATGAATGAGTGCTCTTTCAGTTGACCAATGATGGCTTACTTGTATCTGTATCGTTCATACTAGTACCATTGAATTCTAGGAGTGTGTATTTAATACTATAAAATTCTTGATTAATTGTGTGCACTTTATTTAATATTTATATTTTTCGCGATTCCTGCTTATTACAGCACAGAACGCATAACATTAGATTTTTAATTTATTAAGACATTAACTGTAGAGAACAGAGTTTTAAAATTTAGAAGTTAAAAATTTAAAATTCATACATGTACAAACGTACGTACACACAAATCATTGTCCTTGTCAATGTTACAATTATTACAGCCTTCGTCGGAGTAAAATAAAGATAGTAAAAACTACAAATTATTGCAACTGTCTCTTTGTTCTTGTGATTGATTCGATCATGCATCATATTTTTTAATGTACCTACCAACTCGTATTCGTCGCAAGATAAACAAGTCCTATAAGTTTGAAGTTGCAAAGGTTTAATAATTAATTTCAATTTCTGCGATTTCTAATTAATGCACATAAAATGTAGATTTTGTTGCCACAGAAAGCTGTACTTGAAGTCTGAAGCTATGCAGCACTATACAGTATATATTCAGTATTCACAGTGCCCCAATAAATACTTTTCTGAAGCGGCAATATATTTGTATTTAGTTTCAGCAAGCAAAGCAGGCAAATACAGCTCTTTTTGCTACAAACATTATGCATTAGCAAATGTCTCTTCTCTTCCAAAGAAAGCTGAAACTGACATGAGTGAGGAGTGAGTCCAAAAACTATCCAATCCAGTCCACGTCATCCTGTTTGCCCCGCATTGGTATTTGCTGTTGTGTTGCTGTCAAACGAAAGCGTTTATAGTTGAGATAATTTAATCTTCGTTATTTTGGTAAACTAAATTAAAATAAGAAATATTTGAACAAACTGCTAGTACTGCGAGTAATCAGGCTAATTACTAATTTGTGATCCTACAGTTATACTACAGAAGAGGAAAAGCCGGGCGCAATCTGTCGCAACTTTAACATCGCAGCTGATAGCTACTCCGCTGAGTACTAATTGAATTAGCCTAATCGTTGAGGTACGTAGATGAAATTAGCAAATTATGACATTTATTGAGCAGTGGAATATTAAATTTTGTACGTATAATAGTGATTGATTTAAATATGCCAAATAAGGTCGAACGAACGTCATCCGCTCTATAGTTGATAGTCAATAGTTAGCTATAAGTCACAGTGATGTGAAGGTTATTTTGTGGGCGGAAATGTATTGCTTACGGGTTTGACTTCCTTCATTTTAGCCTTAGCCTATTTCGTATCAGCATAATTGATAAGCAGCCAAAAAAGGCACGACGGTCAAATTACCAGTTACATTGTTAGCATTTACAATCTATTTATTTTTAACAGGCGTTCCAAAGCAACCTGTTCATACTAAAAAGATGATTACCGACGTACAGCTGGCCGTATGCGCCAACCTGTTGGGAGCCGGGTTATTTTTACTGATTGTTCTGTATCACTACATCGCTGCTAATCACAGTGGATCGAAAGCGTCCTGAATCATTTAATCTTTACAAATTATTCCAAAGCTATAAAATGTTATTTAAAAGTTATATTTAAGCAGCAAAAAACTTTGTACTGTACATACCTAAGTTTATTGGTGGATATCAATGGAAGCTTGAGAGAATTTGTTTGTTAATGAGTTAAATGGCTAATTAATAAAATTGTTTTTTCATTCCATGTAAATATGTATTTAAAGACGTTGGAAAATTAATTTGGCAGAAAGAATATTGTGATTTATTCTGTACCGCTACGTAGTAAGAGCAACTTCAGCCGCAGCATCTTGAGCGACCAGAATGATCATTTGACAAGGTGACATGACGTGACACTAACATCTGGTTAACTTTTTATTGGTTTACCTAACCATTTTCTAGATGAACTGGATTGGAGGATCTCACGCTCGAGCGAAAGCACAGGAGCAGTTCAACAAGTTTCGAAGGAATGCCCAAAGGACTATTCGTCAAAACGTAATTCATCTGGATGATGAAGATAGCATTGATACCGACAGCAATAATGAAGGCGGTCAAGGTCCCGGTGACAATGCTAGCGTCGCCCAAGGCAATTCATGGCATGGGAGGGAGCCCAGTCGACGAAGGCACAAGCGCAGCAGAGCGGATCCAGTGAATGAGTGGGAAAAAGATGTGAACTATGAAGAACTTGGATTTGTCGAAGTCATAAAAAACCCGGTTCGCAGACGGGTTGTGCCTTTGCTTGAGTATGTTGAGAAAACGTTTCCTAAATTCGGTCATATGCTCAGTCTTCAGTTAAGTCATCAGATGGATATAACCAAAACACCGGATTTGGAACTAGCCGTTTCTGTATCTGCATATACAGATACTTCAGTAACTAGTACAGATGACGACTCAGTAGAGACTTCAGTGACTAATGTAGACGTCGACTTAGTGGAGACTTCCGTAACTAGTGTAGACGTCGACTTAGCGGAGACTTCCGTAACTAGTGTAGAAGTCGACTCAGTGGAGACTTCCGTAACTAGTGTAGATGACGACTCAGAGGAGCAAAGTCAGGGCGCTACATCCATAAGTTCACCACTACCAGTAAGCTCCAGAACAAGTAGCTAGGGGCTAAATTAAAGTGTTGTTTAACGTAAAAAACCTTATAAATTTCATTGAAGTAAATTTTCTCATTAAATTGTAAGGTTGGTCGGAAGGATTTTTTGTATAACACCTAGTGATTTCAACCTATGATTCAGCAAAATCTTCAACCAAATAGCTCTAAATGTAAAACTGTACTGGTTAGTAGTTGAATTTTTCGATCGATAAAATGGAATAATGAATTGGTAGATAAATTGTTTCCCTAAAATAGCCAATTATCTAAACATAATCGTCCACATAAATGTAAAAGCGTGTAGAACCTTTTTTAAATAAAGTATTTAAAAAGTCTAGTTGTGTTGCAATTGTAAGCTTAAGTACCTTCCTAGACCTAGATATACATAGATGGAGATGAAGTTTTAGTTCTCCGTTTGCGCATGATTCGATTCGATTGACCTGAACCAAGCCTGAACAAAGCCAGAGCTAGTTTAGTAACCAATTAATGGACTGCTGGTCAACTCATCATAGGTCTGCATTGGCGCTGTGCAGCTTTATTCATTTTACAATTTTAATATTACATATGTATACTGTATAAGTTTCATCGTCCAGAAAACCCTTACGATTTTCTCCTATTGATATCGCATTGTTCCCATCAGGAGATATTTCTTCTATTCCAAATTTGGCTAATATATTGCTGCAGTTTTATTTATTTCATTCCCTTCCCAACTCATCCAGCTTTGTAATAATATTTTTACATGAATTTATTTTGTGGGCTATGCTTTCTTTCCACATTTTGCTATTTTAGGTTACTTCTCTATTTAAAATGTGTACTTGTGTGTA
>JAHZND010004985.1:0-11432 GCA_027744115.1 Acrocyrtus sp. NNG-2020 | reverse complement strand
AAAACGAAAACCCACAATGCACCCCATTTTTCACTTATTGATAAAATTATTTTTTTTGCAATTAACTAGCTCTTTTTAGCACAAACCTTTCTCGTAAAAAGTGATCCAACAGACTGAAAGATCCTGGACGTAGTCATCTTCACAAATACCTATTTGCTAATAATAATTAATAGATTAATTAACCTTCAATTCAACAATGTTTTTTCTTGCTTTCAGATCAGTAAAAGTAATTCTGCTTTCACACATGTGAAATGAGTCTATTTTGTTTGTTGTCGTCTTCTTCCCTCGGCCAGCTGAAAACTTTTCTACAAAATCCGGATTTTCTTCGTCTCTTTTCTCCCTCTCGCGGAAACCAATCTAATCCCTTCACAACGCAGAAATACTAGCTGTAGTAGTTTGATATAATTTGATAAGATGGCTCTGCTCTGTCGCTTTGTTGAATCTCAATATGCTCACCTCAAGAAGGGCTCGCTTTGCACTCTTCTTTTTTTGCAACTTGGTTTCCTCCTGTCATATTTATGTCAGTATAATTCTCGCAAATTTTGACGATATCGACATGAACTAGAATCAGAATGTAGGTGAGTGGGCAGTTGACAATAGTCAAGGAGGATAAGGAATAATGCTGACAAATCAATAGAATTTGAGCGCTTCACTAAAAACAAAGTCTCCGCTGGAATTTCTCGTGCCAATGCCATTTCCAATCCCACGTGCGTGTGGGAGGTGACGGTTGTAACCGTAGCTCATGCTACATTATGTCAAGGCAGGAGCATGTCACGCACTTCAATCTTGCGTGGGGGATACGCACAATTCTTCTTCCAATAACGTTACTTAATAAGTTTGCATGCAAGAGCTTTTTTTATTTGGGACAGTGGAGGTGGAGGCACTTGAAAAAGGAAAAGTGGACAGAGATGATGGACAACGAGCGATTTACTTTGGCCCACTGGCTAAACACAATGGCCCATTAATGCTCCTTATGTAGGCCAGATGAGTAAAGTGATGATTTTGTAAAGTCGATGACGGCTCCACGTGCTGCTGTTTTTAGGACACTATATGGGCTTTGTTTATTACCGCTTTGCTGTTGATCTGGCAAATAAATTTTTTTGGGTGGACAGCAATAGTCTTGTCCTGGTAGGTTTTCATGAGATGAATACCGAAATGGACGGAGCCACAATTTATTGGCAAAATGAACCACTTTATAGGAAGTGCAGTACTTTTATCATTTTTAAGTGAAAGTGTGAAGTTAATTGGTTCTGAAACTGTACCTGATTACCATCACTGTATTCGCGTCCTAGGAAAGATTTTGGAAATCCATCAGAGGCTATATGCAACTGGGCAGATTTTGGTAAATCAAGACTGGTTCCAGTTTTTGGAAGAGGAGCGAATTCAGGGAGAAGCGTATCATGAAGCCTTTCAGGAAAANCCTAGGAAAGATTTTGGAAATCCATCAGAGGCTATATGCAACTGGGCAGATTTTGGTAAATCAAGACTGGTTCCAGTTTTTGGAAGAGGAGCGAATTCAGGGAGAAGCGTATCATGAAGCCTTTCGGGAAAACATTCCTTGGATTGTTTCAGGTAAATTTACGAAAAGTGATTAACTGTTAATATTTCTTGGCGTACGATATTCTCGGAGGTATGAACTCAATAAAATCATAATTTTATAGGAGTACCTGAGTTGGAAAGGGAGAAAAATATTTCGCTTGATACCCGTACGTCCTTCGTTGCATCCAGCAAATTCACTTCGTCTAGATCTGCTCATTTACATCGGTTCGGCTCAAAGTCATCACTAATTTGGAGAACAAATCTAGCATATTTCTGGTTTAAGTATGGTTATGTAAATCCAAAGGAAAAATCATATTTCACCCGCTTGAAGCAAATCATACGGAACGACTTATTCCTCTTTGTTTCGAGTTCATTCAACGCTTCTAAAATAGCTCAGGTTAACAGCTGGAATTTTCATAAGCACACAATTTGGTTAGGATGCGCTCATAAAAGTCAGGGTAAGAATCTCGCTTTCCCAGTTTCCAAATCTCTTTGCATTTATTCCACACTTGAGGATTATAAGTTATTGCCAATAAATGGCTCGTGTAGAGCAGCTCATTTAGACCATTTCCGGCAAAAGTTTATAAAATTTTACTCAAACTCGACGATAAACTTTCAGAATGGCAGCTTTGATATAGATTTATTTCATGCTGAGGCACATTTCTCTCCTCAAATGAGCAAAAACGCTGGAAAAATTCAGGACAGCTTATCCAAGAAGAACTTCATTTACAGCTCCCTCGTTTTCATAACGAAGAAGAGCCCCGACAACTCCACAAATGTTTGGGGCCCCTTTAGCATAGCGTCATGGGTAGGAATTCTTGCTGCATACTCTGCGACCGCGATTGTCTTTGGGGTGATAAAAATAGTGACCATGAACAATTTGGAAAGCTCCTGGTATGAGTGCATCATCAATCAATTCTTTGTCCTGGTAAACGATGACAAATCACAGCAGCGAAAGGAAAATTTAGCTACTCTCAGTGACAGAGGCAAATATTACCCAATTAATGAATCAAATTCAGGTTGTGAACTTTGGAATAATAAGAGCAGAAGGATTTCAGTAAAATCATTATCTTACGGTCCTTTCAGTCACTCTGAAGAAAGTAGGGTAAAGTTGCAAAGGAAAACTTTCGAAGGCAATTCTGTACGGTACAATTCGCATCGTTTCATTCATTCTGCTAGCAGTATACGAGGGAAAGCTTTATAACTCGATTACATTCCCAAAGTCAAAATTAGGGGCGTCCTTCGACGAGCTCATTTCTGGAGAAAACTACTACATTAAATTTTCCAATGGTGTAGCAAAATATGAGAATATTACTGAAAGCATTTCAAGAAATATTTCTCAAGTTCGGTCCGATCCCTCAGGGGAGGTAAGGTTAGGGAGGGAAATGGAGAGCATGAATATTCTGGATTGTGTGAACTGGGTAGAGTCAGATCCGAATACAAATCATGCATGTGTAGGATACGAATTCGAGCTGAGGAACTTGCACAAAGCTCAAAAGTCTGATAAGCTACTGGTGAAGTCGAAACGGAAGTTGCTTAGATTTGGCTCAGCAGCTTCTGTCAGGCTAAATAGGAGACGTGGCTTTACTATGTTTCCAGGAGGATTCCAAATCTCAAAGTGGATATTGGAGTCGGGTATCCTGCAGCTTTGGTCAATTGTTGAAAATGCATTTATGGAGTCTCTATTCAGCCCTAGCTGGAATGACCCTTTTAAGGTGTTCACGATAAGAGATTATTTAGGGTTGTTTGTGGTGTATGCGATGCTGCTCATTTTGTCTTTGATAATGTTTCTCTTGGAGCATAGCATTACGCTGTGCAAGCGCATTCTCAAAAATAAGAAATTGGCAAAGCCATTCAAACGGTTTAAACATCGAGCTAAATTAATTTTTAAAATTCGACAGTGTTCAGTATGCAATAAGCGACGAGAAAATGCCGTGTTTGTAAGTATAAAAAGCAAAAAATATTTTCGTAGCCTGATTTCCGGTAATGGATCTATTGTGTGATTATTAATGGAACAAATGGAACTAGGTAATTATGTAGGACCAGGACCAGTAGCAAATTTATTTTAGACTTGGGCTTGGAATAAAATTTATTTTTCGTGTAAATGAAACTGCCCCTTGTAGTGTACCTGAACTCAAATCAGACGAAGCAGGTAGGTATAGAAGTAAATAGTAAACTAATGAAGTAATGAACATTTAGTCAAGTACAAATTCTCGAAAAACGTGATAAATTATTTAAACTAGTCATTACACTAGTCGTAAGCAGAGATAATTCAAAGCTGTCAAACTTAACTTGCCTATTTGGCATTTTAATTTTTATTTCCGTGTGAATTTTACTTACGTATTTACCAGTCCTTCAATTAACTTTTTGGATACAAACCTGATTTTCTAGCTATGTGTAGAGGAAGTTCTTTATTTGATTAACAACAGTTGCGAGCTTTATAGCTTGTACCTACTTGTAGCGGTCAGATAATGGATTCATAATGCATTGTCCAGTCCAAACAGCTCGCAAATGCAACTCATGTCCGGTATACAGTATAGTGACGATGATTGATTCTTATAATTTCCTTTCAAATCATTTCCAAATTTTCCTACAGCTAAATTTCAATGTAAAATTGCGCATCATTTTTGTCATGCTCGTGATTTAGAGATGAAAATTGAATTTTAAAATCGTGACTGACGCAAAATGCAACTTTGATAATTTGACATTACTGATAGAAACAGTGAATTCGGAGGCATACTTGTGGAAACGTAGACGGGAATATAATCAGCAAATAGAAACTTTTTGTTCTCAAAGATATCAAACATGATTTGGAAAGTATATCTTTTACTTGTCCTAACGATTACTCCATTGGCATTGGTAATTATTTATTGTGCCCCATAAAATTAATACGCATATAAAGCATTCATCATTTATCTATTGGAAATCATTTGGTGGTGGGTGGCGCTTGGTGTTGCAAAAATTATTTGCAGGCGGACAAAGAGAAAGGCAGCAAAATGAAGATTAACAAAAAGAGCTTGAAAAGTATTACGACTTGTGTCGGTAAGCCTTTGGATTTGAGCCCCCAACTGGCTTCCGTCGACGAGTGCCTGAATCAACTAAAAGAAACCGCGATCTCAAGTTCTAACACTGGAAAATCCGCGAAGAGGAAACAAATAAAACAAAAGAAAATCTCGAATAAAGTGGATAAAAAAGTAACTTTAGCTGATTATGAAAGCTTTACCAAAAAGCCTATTTTTGAATCCGAAAATTAAAAAAAAGTACGAATGAATTTGCTATAAAACAGAATTTTATTTACTAGTGCTTAGCCAAATGTGAGTGGGATGCCCTGGGTCTAGTAAGTTTAATCTTATCCAAAAAAGTAAATTTAACTTAAAAGATTAAAAAACCCATCTAAAAACAGAAAAGTCAGACTTCAGGTAACGGTACTGGCAATGGACTAAATGCCATTTCTCCGGACACCGCCCAAGCCATTTTTCAACCGTTTCCTGTAGAAGCCCAGGACTTACTGCGTACTGATTTTTTGGCCTGTGTTAATAGAACAAGTGCAGGTGAGTTCCTTAATAAGCAACTTTTACCTATGGTGTATACCCAGTATATTTAAATACTATTAGAAATTGACCTTCTATCTTCGAACTTTACCTATATAAACAGCAAATTCTCCTGGGAATGGAAATTGGAATAGACTGTGCACGGGTAACAAGAAGCTATACAATTGTCTGGGAAAAGCTATTCGGAAGGTAGACAAAATTATTAAATTTGCTCGCTTTGCTAGCTGAATAGGTAGCGAAAAGCCATCCTTAAACAATGTGCACGTGTATACGTGTCAGAAAGTCAGAATTGACCCGTGCCGTGTCGTCTACAAACTTGCATGTTAATTTTTCTGCGCCTCAATTATTTAATTTTTTGCTTACTATTGACTGAGAAAGACATGCAAAGCAGCCGGAACCTCAATCATTTCACCGCCACAGGATACACCGTCACCGTCAGACAATTCTAACTCTGCGCAACCAGGACAATCAATGGGAGGAAGTGTAGTTGAGCCCCCAAGAACATCCGCGGATGGCAAAACAGATGACGACGAAAAGGATGATGATGACGAAAATGAGGACGACAATGAGACCTCAAACATGACGACCACAACAACATCCCTTCCTCCCGGCCTCGGAGCATCAGTAAATACGTCAGAACATATCACAAGATAAATATTTTTTGCATGAAAAAATCTGCTCTGCGTGCTTTGAAACTTCTCGTGACAAATTTATGCTGAGCTACTGCAATTTCTTCTTATACATGCCAATTCATAAATTCATCAATAAATTGAATAATAAATCAATAAAAATTGATGTGCGCAACAGCACATGACGTTCTCTGCAAAAAATAGCTCGTATTGTTATGAATGAGACTAATTCGAATTTAATTTAGAAAAAGTACGGAAATGCGATTCAAAATTTACAATTATTCAGCACTGTGTAAAAAGTAGCGCTGTGCTTTCCCTTTAAATATCCAGGGAGCAGTGTCTGAATTATCAAACTCACTTCTTCCTCCGCTCTGATAACACATTCTCATTCTTAGAATCATCCTAGCAAACAAATTTTAAAATGAGAAGTCAACAGTACGTCTTGTTTTTTGGGGCGGTGGTTTGGGCAATGTGTGTGGCCACGGTAAGTGTGAAAACAATTTTTTCGAGGGAACGTTTTCCAAAAAAATGAATTTTCATAATAAAAGGTTAATTTTGTAGGTTTCCGCCGAGCCACAGCCACATTGTGGAAAGGGAGGAAAGGGAGGTGGATTTATGGAACGTTTCAAGAAGTGCGGAGATGGAGAGATGAACAAGGATGTGTTCATGAAGGGGATGAAGGAATGCTTTAAGAAGCCTGGTGGTGGTGATGAACGTCGCAAGAGGAGTCCCGGAAAGGGTGGCAAGGGAGGATGGATGAAGAAGAAGCTGGTAAAATTTTGATTTCCTCTGCAGCTCTACCTCTGCGTTTAATATGAAACTCATTTTAAGAGAAAAATTATCTTAAATTCTGTAATTACAGTGCGCCATGGTCTGCCAGTGGAAACTCCAAGGAGTGGTAAGTTAAGTAGCGATATGTATGGTGACATGAGCAATTGTGCCTGATACAATGCGCTAAACAATTTTCAATTTGAACATTTAGCTTGACGACAAAGGTGCCTTCAGTTGAGTCTGGCGCCGCCGATTTTGCCAAGAAGGCTTACCCAGAAAGCAAAGCCAACGACGCAGCCGAGAAGATCAAGGCTTGCGGAAAGGAGCACTGTAAGCTCATCAATAATTATAAATTCGGATGTTTTCCCGGATGAGCCAAATAGCTATGTACTTTACTCTTTGAACTGTCCTATATAGCTTCCAAGTTCTCCATGGATGACAACTGCGCTGGATATGGCGACTACTCAAAGTGCGTCATGAAGGGTCATATGGAGGTATGTGCAGCTAACTAATTCAGAGGAAAAATATTTTTACAGAGATGAAAAGATGCTTTAGTGTCTAATTACAAAATATTCCTATAACAGGTATGCGGAATCAAGTTTGGCGGTAAAGGAAAGGGAGGCGGTGGTGGCGGAAAGCCCAAGAATTCGGATGAACAAGACTAAATCATATAACAAACACTGCTTTATAATGTACTGCTTAATAACAACTTGGCATTTTATGATGAATATACAGCCGAAGTAATAAATTAAACAATTGTGAATCAAAATTAAGACAATTAAATAAACACACATTCCTATAATTAGCATTGACGTATAATTACATTCCAAGAATTACTTTATAATTTCACCTCACTGCGTTGACCATCGTAAAAATAGGACGTGGCCTTCCTAATTTTGATTGTGAAATGAATGCACTTCCGGACATAAAATTTGTGTGTCACATGCACAAAATTTAAACATTACAACAGTTTAAAACTAAAGCTGGATCTAATAGTGGGTAAATAAGGACAAGCAAGATGTTTTCTGGTCTAATTTTCATCTTTATTTTAGCTTGCTCAGCGGTACTAGCTACATAATATACAGGCACATATAATTACAAAACAAAAAATACATTGTGAAAATTCGCAGTCATAAAAACGGACTTGTCTTACATTTCCAATGAAATCTAGATACAGGCCTTTCCAAATGCCAAGCTATCCCAGAGTAAAATGAAAATAAACGCTCAAATGGGAATAGTGGAAGAAATCTTGGGCCAATATGTGGAACCAGAATTCCAGTCTGAAGCTATGCTGGAACAGCCTCGTCAGCAAAAAAGGGGTAATGGCATACGAAAACTGGATAAAACTGAATGAATCTCATTAGCATATAATAATTGAAATAATTAATTGAATTGTTCCAGACTTCTCCGTATTCGGCGAATTTTCCTAGGAAGACCTGATTTATCCTACGCAAAATTATTTGACCCATGCAAAACAATTCATACCTATAGGCACAGGACAATGGAAAGATTCAATTTTTGCATCTCTCTGTGAAATTTATGCTTATTAGCTTATTTTGTAATTACGGTGGCCCACCGTCGGTGGGAGTTATTATGTTCAATTAAATGTCTAGAGGCAAATTGATTTCAATTCAATTCAAGCGATTAAAAATTGACTCTCCAACAACAGATTTTTGCTACATTGTATCATTTAGTATCATGCGCATCAAAAAAATTAATCATGTCATTGAAAAAACCGAAATGTGTAAGGAGCTGAATTTTTGAAATCATGAAAATAACACAACAATAATGACAAATAATGTATTTAATGTGCGCGTGCAGTTGATTCCACCTGTCTCGTGTGCGTCATCAATAAGTTTGAAATTATGTTTAATTAAAATTAAGGACTCCTTTGATGTGCCTAGTTTCATTTTGACACGCAACAGAATTAGTCTGACGGAAAAGTTTTTTCAAAATCATTAAATATCTAGCTGGGCATGCTATCCTAATCCTACATAGGTAGATATGTATTAATAAATGCACATAAAAGCTTAACATTAGAGCAGCACTCCGCCTTATCTGAGTAATTCAAAGTTTTCGCAAGAATTGGCGAAATAATGAAGCTCTTATGCGGCCTGATTATCCGTAGCTTATGCATGAATGTACTCTCACGCTATTTTGCAATTTCCAGATGTATAAAGTAGAAGATCACCTTCTAAATTTATTTCTCACTGTTCGGCGGAGTGAACGGAAGCAGTAACTTTTTTTGTGAAAAATTAATCCAAAAAAATAAAATTTGTCACGTTCAGGATGCATCACAGTAAAACTATCACTGCGTGCCTACTCGGGGCAGCTGTCACCGTATTTTTGGTAAAGTAACTGCTTGTTATATATTTAATTGATGGTATCCTTTATCTTGGGAAGGTGACTGAAATGATAAGACCAGTTAAAACCGTAATTTGTAACATAGGTGCCGCTTGGAGCTGGACAATTACCCGAAATTAAGTGTCTTGACGGAAAAATTAATATCCTAGCTGCGACAAAAGGGTGGCTCGAATGTGCTGCAGATAAGTTGCCGAAGGAGGACATAGAAATACTGAAAAATATGAGTGTGCCTTTGGCCAAAAAGGCTGAAATTGGGAAAAAGGCTGAAGGAAAATTAGTAAGTCCAAAGCTCTATAAAACAATTCAGTTTTAAGCGTAAACAGCTCTGATTTTTGTCTCTACAATTGATTGGTTTGGATATTTTCTAGTGCATTCCTGTTTGCCAGTGGAAGAATCATTTTAAGTCAGTAAGTTGGCTGAGACTCTTTAATTTCATGAATTATTATTTTTAATTGACATGGGGCAATATGAGAATATCTTAAATTAATTTTTACTTGTTGCCGCCATTTTAAAGTTGAGTGTGGATGGGAAAACATTTGACGAAGCGAAGGAAAACGCTGTAATCGACGAGATGTTACCCGAAGCGGCTCGTGCTGCTGTCAAAAAAGACGTAAAGAAATGCTTCGATGACCACGGTAAGGGTATAAAGCTACTTCATACGTAAATTATAAGAAAAGTCCACAATAAGATATGGCTTCATATATTTCTTCACTAGCAAAAACTTTTGACGAGAAGGATAATTGTGTTGGATACAAGCCTTTCTTCGAATGCTACAAGAAGTCAGTTATTACTGTAAGTCTAAAGTCGGGTTTATTTTAAAGATGAATGTTATTGTCACAAGGTGGTTATCTGTCATGATCATGATAGTTCGGTTTGGATGTTGTATATTTAAGCTATGCACGTACTTTATTTATCGTTACAGCACTGCAAAATCGACCCCAAGGAAATCGAGAAAAATGGAGTGTCATTGTAAATTTCAAAATTATCTATTGTCCATTCTATGCACTGCTGTCCCCTCTCTCAATTCTACCTTCTCAACGCCATATCGTAGCGTTCATAAAATCGAAAGTCTGTTATCATAAACTCTGTTATCTGTGATCTTGACGTTCTTTTTCCTAAAATATAGCAATATAAAACAGCTTCAATTAAAGTATTAAGTCATCTACTTCAATATTTTTTTAGCACTCTCCACCGCCCTACCGCCCTAATTAATCATTATCAACAAGATAAGCTCGTGCTAGCCAGCTAATATAGATTTTTATAGGGATTCTCTACACTCAATGTCATTTATCACTGCTAACCGCTACTGGCAAGGTAAGAGTTATTCAACAAAGGAAGCATCAAAATTGATACACCGCCACCTACACTGGGAGAAGTAGATGAGCTCATTTTCCGCATAAGACGAGCATCTAATTAGCACTAGGCTGCAGCCAAAATGCATTCCTGCCAGCAGTGCAATGCCAGCCCAAAGTCTGTGCTAAATGCGCTAAATCCGCTTTTCTTCTGCGAGGGACTGAAAATCTTAGCAGGATGATACAACTAAAATGTCTTTTTAGCATCCGCAGGCGCCACCATCATCATACCGCTACTACACTACTATGCTGAAAACTACCTACCTACCCATATTACGCTATTATGCCTGCTCCGCTCCCCTCCTGCACCTTACAAAATGAAAAAGGAAAATTATGGAGAATTTTAAAAGTATGGGAAGGGTAGGGCAGGTATAAGAAAGGGTGTACCTCTCTACACTAGCAGACCACCCATACCGACTACATTGATAGAATAATCCTGGAAAAAAAATTGGAAAATGGACAAAGTGCAGCGGTGGCTTGCATTCCTATCCTGCAAATTTTGAGAATGTCATCTCAATAATGTATGGGGAAGGGTAGTTGGATAGTATGGATGGGATATGAGATGGATTCATGATGTGAAAAAGTGAATTTGAATTTGAAGAGCGGAGAAGGATAAAGAAAGCCGAAGCGGAAGCCTTAGTGCGGGTATACGTGCTCTTGCTGTGTGTTGAGGGCTTTTTGTGAACTTCATTGTCAATTCGAGAGGGAAGTCGGCTCGGCTCTTTCTGCTCTGCTGCTGCTGCTTTTGCTCCATTGCGTTCGTGTCGTCAGACTCAGATTGTCTTTTTGGAAATTGAGTTGGTGTCGGAAGATATTTAATTGTAGTTGGTGTTTTTAATTATTGGTTAGCAGTTAGAGTTAACTTCAGAAGAGGAGTTTTAAGTGCTTTTACTGAGAAAGCACTGGATTGAAGGTGAAGTAGATTTCGTTAACGAGGCTTGTATTTTTTAATTGCTGTTGGACAGCGGAGAAGTCTTCAAGTTTCAAGTTTGTTCCTGGTTTTAGAGTAAAGCCTGAGGATGTCAGCAGGTAAGAAAAATATTTAGTAATTATGTAGTTTTAGTTTTATTTTTGAAATCAAATGGCCCTTCCTCTATAGAAAATGATTTTTCATCACTGACTGAAATAATTGTCGGAATATGTCTTGCTTTTTAACCGGGCTTATTAGTGAAATGAAAATGCTTTAGATTGGATTTATGATGAATGATTAATCAGTACAATTATGT
>JAHZND010004984.1:0-10467 GCA_027744115.1 Acrocyrtus sp. NNG-2020 | reverse complement strand
CAGCTAGCTACAATACCCCCCAAAAAAAGAAAGTGCATTAACTACATTTATAATCATCACTATCTTGCATTTTCACATATAATCACATTATTTGCGTATATGCCAGACAGAGCCCTTTTTCTTTTTATTATTAGCAATGATTTCAAAGCAGCTTATAAAACGATGCCTTGCTCACGTGCTGCAAGCTGTGATGCAAAAAGATCCTTTTAAATCGCCAATCAAAGCGCATAAGAGCATAAAGACGTCATTTTCCAGTGTCACTTTTATTTCCTCCCATTCAAGATTCAGTCAATTTTCTCGGAAATTGAATTTAGAGTGCTTTATCCTCCGGTTTTGTTAGTGGTTTGGCGTTTGAGAGGAGGATTTTTTGCTGAAATTTATGTAGACTAAAAGCAGTTTTTTTTTAAAAAAAAGTTTTACAGTCATAATTTATAGTTTAAGCATACTCAATCAGCTTTTAAATGGAATTCCTTTGGAAATCGTACAGCCAAAATCGGCCAAAGCTAATTTGAGTGTGACATATGCCCTCCTGGGAACGAAGCAAAGAATGATTTAATGCTTTTCTATATTGAATGTATTGGAAACAAAAATCCCAAATCATCACCAGAAGCCCCTTCACCTTCCTTCCTCCTTATTTTTAGGGAAAAGTGAAAGATGCATGTACATCGTGGAGCTCAACGATTTTGGTGGATCAAGACCAAAAATTCGCGTACCTACTCCATAAAACTATGTCGACACTCGACACATTACTCAAATACCCGGGGAAACCTTCTTAAGTATTCCGATCGAAGGATTTTAACGTATGGAATGCTGAACACATTGCTGATGATCAGAAAAAACGAAGGGAACAGAAAAAGGAGGGGACATGCACGAGATACATTTGGGACGAGATCAATTAATCAACCCATTGATAGTGTGTGAGATGTGGATGTCATCTCCTGTTTCAAGTCCGTGTTTTATGCCCTCATACAGAGAAAAAGAACATTTAAACCGTACTTATCAATGGGGAGAGAAATATCGTTCATCAGTAAGAAAAAAAATAAATGGAGAAAGGACAAGAAAACTAGGCACGTCCACAAGAGAAAGTTGTACTTTTGGTATTTCAAGAAATGGTAAAAGTGTTCCTGTCAAAAGAGCTATTTTAGCCTGTCGATAAAGTTGCAGTTCCCTAATGCTTATACATATACCGCATTATACTAATGTAGTCTTCAATTAATGTGTAATTCAAGTAGCAGGGTCATATTTCAGGCTAATTTTAACCTATCATCAGATCACTATTATTCTCCCTAACAGATTCAGAAGAGCTACGACTTACAGATTATACATATTCTTCTTCAAAAATTATTCAGGACTTTCAAACGGTACAGCATTCAATTTTGCTTTAAAGGAAAAGTGTAATGAGGAAGGAAGGACATAGACAGATGAACAGGAGACTGGGGAAAACTCAATAACTTTTAGTGAAGTGAAGAAAAATGGGTAGGGAAATGGTCCTGTACCTTTTCAGTTAAGGTCCAAGTATATTCGTGTACGCAATAGTTGGAAGAAATCCTTCAATAAAATGTACATTATGAACATCAGTACGTTAGTAAGCAATCGTTCAGAGAGTCCATGACTTGCTAATGTTCCACTGACCAAACGGTCATTTCCACTATCACTCCGTATGCGGAATCTTCTTTTTTTCTTATAAGAGGTGAATTATCGTTCAAACTGTCTTCAGCTCAGACAGATACTGTCCACTGTACATTTAATCCTTCAGACGTCCCACGCATCCGTTCCAAGTACTCCGCTGGATGTGAGGGTTTTGATCTCAATGAGGGTTACTTGGAGAAAGATCTTTTTAAGGGGAGCTTTTCGGCTACCTGCCGCGGAAAATGTGTTGGGGCTTTTCATTCGTATTTATTTGACAGGATTGAGGAATGGACAGGAGATAAGTGGGGAGCGGAATAAAAATGCAAGTCTGACTTTTCAGATAGTTTGTCATTTTCACCTCTCCTCGAGTAGCTCTTAATTCCTGCGCCTTCGTCATAATGGACGGTTTCTTTTGAGACAATGCATCTTCCATTCAGTGGAGAGAGGCTGCATGCAGCACGGCGCTTTGGTCCATTTCGGACATGTTGATTTATTATTAAAAAAATAAAAATAGCATGCAAGGGGAGAAGGAGACGCGAAACGCAAACATTAAAAAAATTGGTGAAATTGAAGAGTTCAGAGGAAGCTCAAGTTGGAGAAATGAGATGTGTATATTTATAGAGGAAGGAAACGGTATGAGCTATGGGAAGAGTAGTGCTACTAGAAGTGAAATGAGCTACACACCAAACAAAAAAAACTTTTCTTTTAATCAAATGGGTAAACTTTATTATCTTAAAAGACTACCTATCTACCACGATCTACAACTGTTACGTTACGATATAAAAAAAACTCGAATGCACAAGCGCTGACTTTTTTCTGATCCAATCTTGTTCACGGGAGATTGATAAAGGAGATAACATTAAGCGTTACAAAAAAGTACATACGTCTACGTAGGCAAATAAAGATTGCTGAAACGGAAATTAATGCTCTTTTGCCAATGTAACCATCCATAATAAGCGAGCAAGACTATGTTTTAGTTTTTAGAAATGCAAAATGCAAAAAATTTTAAATATCCTGTTAAGACTACATTTTCTCGTAAATTCTACGTAATTAGCGAAGATAATTATGGAAGTCAGATCTATATAGTTGAGCGATGAGAATTGAAGGTAGCACATACAAAGATATGCCTCAGCTGCAAATAATGTTTACGAATATGAGCACTAATAATAAGGAATAACAAATAAATGTTTTTGTTACTAGATTTGTATGACTGCTTCTTATTTTATGAGCAGACTTTTCTCAGACTACTTCAGATATATTTCTGATGTCAATGTTGACTCGTAATTATATTACACATTTCACCACTTCCACCAACTAAATGCCCCAGCATTGGCAGCTCAGTGAGGAACTGAGAAGCAGAGAAGGGTTGAGAAAGGTGTTTTTTCATGTGCTTAATAAACTAGTGCATAATGTTAAATGCCCTCATAGTTTAAACGCATATTTCCGTCTGAAAAAAAAACTTTTTTTGTAGTGAGCTAATCAGAAATGTTTTTACGGTTTCCAAATCATCTCTTGTTGCAAATAATCACTTATTTCTAGTCTCGTAAATCATTTTTCCTCGGAAAACTAGCTCCGAAGTCATGTTTGTGTAGGATGCAGAAAATAATGAACTTGTAGAGGGTCGATAGCAATGGCAAAACTAGTCAAAATGGTTTTTAGCGCGTATCTAACCAGAAATGTTTATATGTTGCGTACTCAAAATGTGCTTGAATTCTTTGACAGGTCGGAAACGTTCGTCATTGTAAAAGTTCATATACATCGGTAAATCGTGGTGCATTCTATCACGACTTTTTTCAAAAAGTTGTTTATTAAATAAAAAATATGGTTCTATAAAAGTCCATCCGGTTGGTTAGCGATCAACTGGGAATGATACAAGAATTCCGAGGCTTGCACATATATGCACGTCTATCATCATCACCACCACAAGAAATGGGAGGTTCGTGGTGGGTATCACAATGCCCCAAAACATCCGAGTAATAAGGGAAGACTCTTCATGGCAGCAAAAATCATTCCTCTTTGTCACTCTGGTGCACTTTTGCACTCCACACAATCCAGCCAGATGAAAAAGGTTAAGTTGTAATGGGGAAGTTAATAGAATTTAAAGTTTTTAAGTGTTTTCTGATTTTCAGTTCATTAATAGTGAGCTCACGGTCTAGATTTCGTTAATGCTAGCTGATGGAGTTTTAATACAGTTAAGAAAAAGATTTTTTGCCATTTATATTAAGAGTGCAACTACAATGGGCAATTTTAGCTAAAACGTTAGAAAATGGAAACAAAAAAGTTTGAGAGGAAAATTCAAAATTAATTTTTCAGTTTCGTAAATCGAAGCAAAAACTGGTTAGTATTGTTCACCAAAAGGTTAATAAGTATTTTAGCACTGCAATCATATGGGTGTACAGACATTATCTTTCAGTCTATCTCAGGTTACTAGCACATTAGTCATCTTCGGACCAACATCATCATGTAATAACTTATCACATTCTACTTACAACCTTTAATATTTACTCGTGCAATGGAGATAATTACAGTTTATTAAATTTCTCATCATCGCCATCATCATATCACACATCGCCTCTGCATCAATTTTTATAAAAGTGCTCTGATGTATCCATCTTGAGCTAAATTAAACCTTAAAAACCTGCAATGATTACGATGTGATCACCATAATTCCTTTTAGTAACCGGTATATAATATTTCCAACTGAAATGAATCAGTTCTCTGTGAAAAAAAAATACTTCCAAAGTTGTTCTCACTTCACTCAATATCCCAAAAAAAACAAGAAACCGAGGAGAGATGTGGGATTGCGGGTGTATCACTCACTCCTACTTTGATGCTTACTGTGCAGCACAGCACACTTTTTAAAACTATATAATTTACTCGCATATCCAACATCGTATCCAAAAGCTGCAAAAGTATGATTTTTGAGTAAGGTGCAATAGTTCATAAAGCAAGGCAATAAAAACCGGGGGAAGTTTGCAATTAGCATTCTTAGCGTAGTATCCTTCCAACGTTCCAACAGTCCAAAATGTGTGCATTGCATGTTCTTTTCAGCGTTCAATTATCGACGTCAAGAAGGAATATATCAAGTTTTGCAAAAAATTTTTTATAGTTTCTTGTCGAATGCCGTCAAAGATGTAACATGGATTTTTATGCTATAAACAGCTTGGCATTATGGCAGAGAACATTTTTTCTCTATTTTTAACGCTCTTGCATGTCTACCCGTACCAAAAAGTTTTTAAGTAATTTCCAAGTGCACTGCAATAAAATTATCAGCTGCATATATGTGTACTGCATTGCTTCAAAAATATGTTTCTTTGCAGTTCATAACTAACAAAAATTACAGCATTCTGTATATCTCCATTGAAATGAAGCATTTTTGAGATATTTTAGCCATTCACAACTAGAAAAGCTGCTTAAAAAGAAGAGCTCCCATAAAAAAAAGTTTTTGATGAACCAAAACTTGCTTTCTTTGCTTTTGCTTCTCTTCCAGGTTTCGTCTCCCTCACTTTGAGTTATGCTGGGTTTTTATAGTATGATAAATTATCTGTCATGTTTGGCAGACGCATGCATATAAAATAACACTAGTGTTAGCTCTGAACTGATATTACGCTTTGAAAACGGAAACAGCGTTTCTAATAATGATAATAATTAAGTTGAAAAAAATTGAAAAATAATGGACCGATAATGTTCAGTGTAATCGTGCATAGCGCGAGCATTGTTGGGAGTCAAAAAGAAAAACCTAATGATCCTTTATAGGCCTGCGTTTTCAGTGATAGTTTTTCTTCATTTCATCAAAATCTTTGTACCTGTCGCTTACATCATTGTTTCTAAAAGGTTCGAATGTAAAACAACAATTTTTTTCTCTTGCTACTACACTCATCTTGTAGCAGATGCTTTTAAATTGTAAAATTCGCACAACCACATTCTCTCCTCTTACAAGATTTCCTTTTTGCATAGGTATAAACATCAATCATAAACCTGTGTAGTGTATATGTGTAAGCATATTTATGGATTTCCTGCTTATCGAACAATCGAATAAAGATTGAGCAATAATCGCCTTAAAATAAAGAAAAGCGCGCTGTGTAGGCGTGAATGTAAAAAAACAACTTACCTGTGTAGTTGGGTGCATATATGTGTAGAATTACAAGCAAAGGTTAAGCATTGTTGTATTTATGCTTTTAAGTTGTAAGTGGCAAAAATCGAAGTGTCATTCTTTAAGCTAAACGCAGTGCAATAATTCAAGCAATAACAGCAAGTGGGATTGCCAAGGCCTAAAAAAGCGTTCTTTGAAATTGATGAGGAGTGCCATAAAAGAGTTTCTTTTTTTGCACTATTGACAATGAGTGAAAGTAGTGATTTTATTCAGCACGCAAGCTTGTAAGCGCTGCAAAAAGATGAAAGGAATGCGCAAGTTGATATATGAAAATGTCTTACCTTAGCATGAGCGTAATCTATAGCGAGCATACAGTCATTTCCAGAGTTGTGTGAGGGTGGAAATCCATTCTCAGCTTTTACGCTCCCATTCACAGGAATACCTCCAGGACCTTGAACCATTCCAGAACTGTTTAGTTGATGATGGTGATGTGGATGGTGATGAGAGCCTGCAAAGCTTACAGCTGCTGCGGCCGCAGCAGCGGCGTCCCTTATCCATGGATACATTTCTGAGAAAAGTGAAAGGAGGTGGTAGTGGCAGAGAGCAAAACCGTTATGATGCTATGGCTGATCGCAAAATTTTCCCACTTTTTCAGTGTTTCTGTCAAGTTGATTCACCACCAAAACGTTAAATATGCTTGGAGGAGCAAGGAACAGCTAATTAATTCTACACGACACGGGTAAGTGGTTCCGATTATTGCGCGTATCTTGTGGTGACGGTTCAAAAAATCCATCCATTTAGTTTGTCTGCAAAGCTTACAGCTGCTGCGGCCGCAGCAGCGGCGTCCCTTATCCATGGATACATTTCTGAGAAAAGTGAAAGGAGGTAGTGGCTGAGGGCAAAACCGTTATGATGCTATCGCTGATCGCAAAATTTTCCCACTTTTTCAGTGTTTCTGTCAAGTTGATTCACCACCAAAACGTTAAATATGTTTGGAAGAGCAAGAAACAGCTAATTAATTCTACACGACACGGGTAAGTGGTTCCGATTATTGCGCGTATCTTGTGGTGACGGTTCAAAAAATCCATCCATTTAGTTTGAGTCTTTCAGGGAATGATCGTGAGACCGGGAAAAATTTGCAATTCACACCTTTGATTATTTTATTACTTAATTCTATTTGCGATGATTAGAGTCGCGGTTGACACTGCAATCTGCATACATTTATTGTCATGTAATACTAACACTAGGAAATTTATGTGTGTAAGGTTGAGTACTAAACCTGTATAATTTTATTGTTCACTGACTTGTGACAACACATTAACTGATCCCTACACAAGTGTTTTAGTGTTCACTCAAGAAAATGCGCTAGACAAATCCATACTACCTTAGCATATAATGTTGTAGTTCACACAAAGTATTTTTAAATTTGAGGAATGAGCTGTCAAATTTTGAAATTGCATAGATCATTCTCTCTTAATATGCTACATCAGTTTGCAGAAATCAGTTCCGAACTTTTAACATCATGAGAACAAAACTTGACATCTTTACAGCTTTTGATTGGAGCACCAAAACCATTATCAGGTTTTACGCATTTCACCCTCAAATTGCGGCAAAGTGGTGAAGATGAGTGATGAATAAAGATAAAAATTTAAACGGAGTGGCTTTTTATAATTTTTGCAATTTTTTTTGCCAATATCCACACAAAATTATATTTTTTTATTGTGTGCATTCATTCCTTTTATTATCTACCTTTCGGCAAGCCTGTTAAATCCAGTTTGGGGTATCTCTATTCTAATGTCAAATGATACGTTACATGATTTCACAAGTCGCGAACGACACCACAGCATAATATCTCACTTTATTACTAAAACTGTTTAAGAATGAGAAATGAGCTTAGTTCGGCTTTGGTTTATGCACCGTGTACTCTACTGTCATCCCTGAGATGTGAGAGCTCTGTTCTTCCGAGTACCTAATCTTTTATATGCATATACCGGCTTCTTTCAAGCAGAAAACGTGACAGCTGTTCTTTACGGAGTAATGCCAAGAGTGAAAGAATCTCCGGAATTTTAGTCACAACCACTGCTTGAACTTCACGTTGGAGGGAAAGTAGGCGAAGAAGAGTAGAAAGTACCTTGCGAGTTTCTTTTTGCAGCTCTCCCTCACACATGCACTCTTAACGACAGCAGATCACATTATGAATGACCGAGAAAGAGTTGCTCCTAAACATGAGTTTTTTTTCTCGCTGGTGACGACGCTCTCGCTCAAATCTGTATATGCTATTGCTAAACGTTACTTTTGTGTACTTTTTTTTACATGGATGGAGATGCAGAAAAGGGAAAAAAACTATTCGTAATAATGACCTTGTCGTTTCATGTTTTGTTAGCAAAAAAATTTGGTCACGCACAGTGCTTCAAAAAGTTTGTTAGTTCTAGATTAATTTTTTGGGAACTTGTAAAGCCTTCTACTTTAGTACTTCGGCCAAGCCCGCTCACACTTTTACTGTTTCCGCTTTTCTCATGAATTCTCAGATTTCATTTTGTAGCTTGAAACTCAAACCTCTTCCACCTTAAGATGTATCTTTCTCCTGTTTAAAAACAAAATCGGTGATATTTTTTTTTCTAAACAAGTATGTCAAATCCGCTTTGTCACAGCGGGGTAAAAATTTGTTTCACTCATGAGAACAATCACAACAGTGATGAGCACATTTTTAAAAAAAGTCGCATCTTTATCAGCATGTTCTGTACATAGGTATACACACATGAATAAATAATAAAAGGCTACTAGCACAAGGGTAATGTGCACATCATTAAGTAACTCATATTCTGTCTTGGAGAATTCTCCTTATAAACGTTCTCTGAGGGTAAAAATATATTTTGGATGAGGAGCCGTGGGAAACAGTTGCGAGTCTTATTTTTAGAGCGATTTTTAATGCAATATAAAAAGGTTTCACTTGATCACTTTCTTATCTTCCTTCCTTTTAGCGGAGTCATATTAGTTAGCTGTTTGCGGATGTCTATACTTTTACACACACACAGTACGCATATTTACATCATGAAAAACATTTTCCCTTCAGAAATGGACAAGTGTTCGCAGTAAACCGAGTCAAAAGTAGTAGAAAAAAAGTCGATTAATGTGTAACAGTTTTTTTTCTCCACACATTTTTTTCTTTCTTTCTCGGCTCAGTAGCAGATAAATGTATTTTGATGATGGCGTGTTGTGTTTTGCTGTTAATACTGTTGTTGATGATGATCGTGGTAGTTCCCGTTGGAAGGATGTTATGGTGTGCTGAATAACATTGCACTTTTAATCACTTAACGTTTCCTCGAAAAAAAAATTACTCGAAAGATTAAACGTATGCATATTCGCACTTGGGAAGGAATGCAGTGAATTTGATACTCTAGAGTGATTACACACTGTGGCAAAGCCAAGGAGCTGTTGCCAGATTATAGAAAAGGCCACTTAAAAACGGATAAAAAGTATTATGTGTGAAGATGCGAAAGTGTTGGAAGGGATCATGGTAATCTGATCACGATAATAACGATGCGTTCTTTACTGAACGACGCACGTGGTTACTTTTACGATGGCTAAGCAAGTGAATGATGTGTTGGATTCACGGAGGAAGCAGGAATGAACACACAGAAAAAGGCTACAAAACTTTTGCTCCTTTTACGGTGTATTCTTCTTGATTTTCTTAGCCCGAGTTTCAAGTCTCACGGATTCCCAGATTCCCATGTTACTAAATATTGCTATCACTCCTCTGCTTTCTTACACGGAGGAATATAAAAAAAGCAAGAGAAGACGAGTCTGTCCCGAAGAAGCACTTGAACAACCGCTTGCAGTATCGCCTCTTTCAGATCGCTACGGATAGATGAGTAGTGGTCGCAATAGTGAAATGGTATTCTTGCGGTGGTGGTTGTTGTTTTTGATACACATTTTACATTAGACTGGGGCTCTTCGGCACTTTCCTTTATAACTCTAGTTCATAGTTTGCAGCTAATGCTGAAAGAAAAAAGGAGCTATAAAGACATATATCAGATGAACACGAAAAAATAAAAGAGTACCAGCGAGCAACTTGAAAAGGATAATTTATTTCGCTTTAAGATATGTGTGCAACAGCATTACTACTTACTACCCTCTCTAATAATAAGGGAGTGAGCTTGATGTTATATGCACACAATCTTATTGAAAAATTGTATGACCATCTTCATATCAAAGTCTGCGCTTCAAGATGTTACCATAATATTACAAAAATGAGAATTGCCTTTGCGATGAGCTTCAACCACCAACAAAAGCTGACTGGGTAGTCCAATTGGAAGAAAATTATCAGAGTGGCGGTGCTTCGCACTGGGAGGCTGCTTTGCTTTTGTTTCTCCTACCGCACCAAAAGTTCTTCACACTCGTCCACTTTTCTGAAAATCACTTCCGAAATTATCCCACTTCTTTTTTTCAGTACCATATCATAGGTATGTACATTCTCGGTGACTGATTTTTTGGATATGCGTTTTGCGAATACAGACTTCAGTGTGATGAATATCATGTTTTAACTTGAGAAAATAATTATTTAATACTACAATTTACCTAGGGATATAGCTTTTCACGCATTCTAGAAAAGCTGGAGGTGATATCAAAATGTAGTGCTTATTAGTTTTATGTATTACAAACAAAGACAAGTTGTATTTTTAGCACTGCCAATCTTATACCAAAATATTCAATATTCCAATATTCTTATGTACCAAACCACAATA
>JAHZND010004983.1:0-12509 GCA_027744115.1 Acrocyrtus sp. NNG-2020 | reverse complement strand
GTTAGATGAACTTACGATTTTACGACATGTGATTTTAGTTTTTGCTCCGATCTCAACAAGTCCATGGGCAGCGAAGCGGGGTGACCTGCGACACCGTTCTCTCGTGTAAAGGCGAGGATCCATCTGCCCAATGCAAAAACTCCACCAGCACCACCGTGACCGTCCTCGCTCAGAGGCAGCGAGCCGTAAACAAAAGCAAAAAGCACGATTCGGGCCGAGACGGAATGACGGAAATGCAAAAATGCTAAAAATGAAATGCATTGGCAGAATTGGAAGATGATTGCGCAAGCAAGGAAGCTTTTTTTGTACTTCTTGTTCTTGGCTTGGCACATAGTGATTAGGAGGAGGACGAGGACGAGGACAGATGCGACAACAACAATTACTGCTCTGCTCCCAACTACGCAACAGCTCCTCCATGTCACTCTTTTCCACTCGGAAAATATTGAGCTTCAACTTCAACCACTGATTTAAATTAATTACTTGCTAATCACAAATTGGAATAATTGTCACTGTTGACTATCACTAAAAGTTTTCGACGAGTGGAGGAAGCTGGTAAGTTGGAATGGGGAGGATTTAAAGTAGATTTTTTGGGAAATTTTTGGAGGAGCTCAGCAAAAATATTACATAGGTGGAGGTGGAGTACCTTCTTAGGTACCTACATATACAAAATTGCTAATTTTTATATTTCTCGTTTTTCAGACGTTGGTGTCAAATGTCATTATGGCGGAATTCGAAATGGGTGATACTGGAACACTGGAAAATGAAATCACTTTTGAAAATCAAGGGGGTGGATTAAGCAGGAGTACTTCCGGTTTCATTAGTATTGTGCCACCAGGAGCCATCTTGGAAAATGGCGAGGAGGAAATGGAAGGGATTGTGGGATGGGAGAAGGAGCCCAAAAAACGTGGGAATGAAGAGGATGAGAATTTCGAGGACTCTTTGGACTCTTTGGAGGGTGCACAACAAATAGGATCCATGGTGGAGGTGGTGACTGAGGGGGAACATAATGGCGGTGGCGGTAGCGTTGAGGAAGGGAGTGCTGGTGACGGCGAGTTAAATCAACCATACCAAGATGAAGCTGGTATTGCTCCAAATCAGAATGAGAGCCAACAGCCAATTTCAATTAATTTTTCATTCATAAGTGCGCAAAATTATTTTAATTGCTAAACCATATTTTGCAATGAGTAAATGATCAAGTACTATAATTTAAAAAATCTATTATTTTATCTTAGGCTGTCCGGAGTGTGGCAACAAGGATGGTTCTCGAGCAGTTCTGGAAATATGCGGGCATGCAAAATGCCGCCCTTGCTATATTGCCAACGGATTGGACTGTGTTCAGTGCGTTAATCAGAGCGCAAATTTTGCGCTATTTGTGCTAAATAGTAAGTGAAATAAAATTAGGCAATTTGTGTTTTTAGAGGGTATTGTGTAAAGTGGTTTTTAATATGAAATGTTTTTTAATATAGACAAAGAAACCCCAGCTTGTGGAAAGCCAGATGAGAAAAAAGAAAAAGATGAGCTTAGGATTGGAAAAACCGAAAAAAATGCAGATGAAGCAAAAGACGTTGGCAATGTTGTCGCAGAAAATGCTGTGGGGAGTATTTTCTATACTGGAGCTGAAAATCCTGCTGCTACTTTTCCTCAAGAAGAGGAACCTGACACATCAGAAACAATCATTCTTGAACTGGAGTATCCTCCTGGAGTTAGGAAGTTTCTTACAACAACTGTAAAAGAGCTAAATGACCTTGTCTTCTGCACAATAAAGAATGGAAATGTCGCCCACACTAATTATAGTGGGAGTATAAATGCTGATGCTGCAGCTACGGCAGAGCAACAGATAAATATCAAAGAAGGTAGTCAGGAGGAGGAGTCTAAGCTCGAAATGGGAGCTGTCGCTGAAATACAAGGTGCCGAGGAAAATCAAGGTCTCGCTGAAATGCATTCTATCGATGAAATGCGAACTGTCACTGAATTGCAACCTGTCCCTGAAGTACAAACTGCCGAGGAAAATCAAACTGTCCATGAAATGCGAACTATCACTGAATTTCAAACTGTCACTGAAATGAAAACTGTCGAGGAAAATCAATTTGTCGATGAAATGGAACCTGTCGATGAAATGCGAACTATCACTGAATTGCAACCTGTCACTGAAATGAAAACTGTCGAGGTAAATCAAATTGTCGATGAAATTGAATCTGTCGATGAAATGCGAACTGTCACTGAATTGCAGCCTGTCATTGAAATGAAAACTTCCGATGAAATGGAACCTGTCGATGAAATGCGAACTGTCACTGAATTGCAACCTGTCACTGAAATGAAAACTGTCGAGGAAAATCAAATTGTCGATGAAATGGAACCTGTCGATGAAATGCGAACGGTCACTGAATTGCAACCTGTCACTGAAACGCAAACTTCCGATGAAATGGAACCTGTCGCTGAAATAAAACCTTCCGATGAAATGGAACCTGTCGCTGAAATAAAACCTCCCGATGAAATGGAGAGTATGGATGAAATGCAATTTGTAGATGACATCAATGGTATTACAGATCAAGATTCTGGCACTGACATTCCTTCTGCAGAAGAATCTGCAATTGATGATGAAAACGACAATGAACTAGTGACACCATCACCATCCCCACCCGTGGCGAAGAAGTCTCGGAAAACTAGAAGTAAGAAGAAGGAGAACCGCCAAAAAATTTTTTTGTTGGATCATATTGTTGAGAACAAATCAAGGACGGGTAATGAGCCTACTTACACTTGTTTAAAGTGTAAGGAGACGTTTTCCAAAAGCTACCGGAAACAGTTTCACGCTTACTGCAATCCAGTGAACGGAAGCAGTCCTTTTAAATGCACATTCTGCAAGCGCCGTTTCGTCAATCGTTCGCACGTAAACTACCATGAAAGGACCGTACACATTTTTGCAAAATCATACCAGTGTCCGGGCTATACTTGTAAGTCAAAATTTAGTCAAAAGGCAATGCTGCGTCGGCATTTTGAGAAAATCCATGTCCGTGCTATGGCAACGCGTTCTGGAGAGTCTAGAAGAACGCGATCTAGTGGGTCGGCGTCGGTTGATGACTACACTTATGCTTGTGTTAACTGCAACAAACTATTTCAGGACTATAAAGTCGGCAAAAAGCATGTTAACTCTGACTCTGACTGGTGTCCTACCAAGAAGGGAAAAAGACGTTTCCGCTGCAATTTGTGCCGGAAAAGTAGCTTTACAACAAGAAGGGCTCTCACAGCACACAAGAAGAAGCATGTCGTGAAGCAGCAGCTGGAGAGACAATTCAAGTGCAACGGTTGTGAGTGGGCGTTCACTACTCCGAAGGACCTTAAGCGTCACCGCTTAACTCACTCCTGTGTGTACCGCTTCACATGCCCCATTTGTGGTGCCAAACAGAAGAGGAAGGACAACTTTGAGAGACATTTACGGAAAACTCATAAACTTCCAAACGAGCGGACGAAAATTATCAGCAAGGGGATATTGTGCAGCAACAACGATACGACGCCCGAAGCTACAGGGTGAAGCGGAAGCTGTAGTCTGCTGTCTGCTGTACGTAGTGATTGTACGTAGTACGCTGACTAGCGTCAGCGTGAATTTTAAAAATGAATCTTTCAGTCATTAATTAATTATATTTATTATTATTGTCTATTGAATCTCGAAATGCTATTAATTATTATTGTTAGTAATATAATGACGCGTAAAAAAGTAATCAAAGTAAGTGATCAAATTGAATTTACAAATAAATGACTTCCACAAGGTAAATAGACTAGAGAATACTTCATTAATTAAGAATGTTACAAATGCTAACTGCGTTCCGAAATGTTTACACACCCATCTATATTCTATATATCTTTTGTAATTTATGCCATGTTTTGATTTTTGTAAATAAAAATAAAGCCATTTTTAAATCGCAAACTGCCTTCCTCTCTTATTTTATTTGAACAAGTCCAAGTCTTCATCCAGACTTCCCAAGCAGAGGGGAAAAAAGATTTCTGGACTGGAGTCTGGAGAAAGTTGAGACTCGCAAAAGGAAGAAGCTTCGAAAGGAGAAAGATGATAGATAGGTGATGGGTGATAGATAGAAATTCATCAAGCTTGGATGACGCTGACTGACGCTACCAGATAACTCCTTCGACTTGGTTCGTGCTCGCTCGTGAAGTAACGGCAATTAGCAGAAAGAGGGAGTAGTGGTGGTGGTGGTGGTGTCGCAAATTGCTGTAAAACGTAGATAAGCAGGCGTCGATGTCGATAGTCGATAGTGAGGATGAGTCTCGCAGTCGCGAACGAGAATAACACATCTATCTGGGTAAATATGATTCAGCTTCAAATCCATATTTGTAAAGGCATCGTTATCGTATTGTAAAAAGTGAGGGGTATGCGTATGCATAACTTATAATATGTCGCAAAATTTATATGCCTAATATTGCATATTGCATGTACATATGAAGGGTGCATATATTGGACTGTGGATAAAAAAAAGAGATAGAGCTTGGCTTGTTGGCTTACGCTTGCGGAGTGATTCATTCTGAAATCACTTGACTTTTATATTTGCCGAGAAGATCTGAGATCTTTTTTACTCTTACTCTGAGTCTGATGTCATACATTTTTGCTATGCCGTATCGTATACACCGTCATGAGTCTTCCTAACTGAAATTTTATGCAGTTGACCACTGCTAATTTGTGAATTGGTATGAGTAAGTCAGAGCTATTACGCTGCGTGAATCATTTAGCACCTGACATCGTATACACAGAAGCAGCAGCATTACAGAGTTGATTTTGCTTTTGGACTGACCACTTGCTGGAACGTAAACTAAAAAGTATTTGCTGGAAAAGATTTCCTGGAAAAAGTTTTCAAGTGAAAAAAGTTAGTTAGAAATATCCCTGGCATAGTAAGAAATATGTGCAAATTATATTTAAAAAATTGTATAAGCTCTTAATTTTTTATTAAAATGGCATTATGTCCTTTTTGGTACAGAGGGAAGATTACATTGTGGAAGCAATGGAAATTGTGGAAATGTACTGCGACCTCTTGTCAGCCAGATTCGGGTTGATCCAGCAAATGAGGTGAGTCAAAAAAAAATACCTAATTTGCTAATAATTCTTAGCGCCTGCTTATTTAATTAGCAATTTTTAAATATTTCAAGGGAGCTGGATCCCGGATTAGCTGAAGCCATTTCGAGCATAATATGGATCGAACTTCGACTGGTGACTGATGTCCCCGAACTGAAGTTAATTAGTGATCAGCTCATACTCAAGTATGGAAAGGAATACGGAGCTGGATGTAAAACTAACTCGGTTGGCACAGTCTCGCCAAAGCTAATGCAGAAAATTAGTGTGCAAGCTCCTCCGAAATTAATCGTGGAAAAATACTTGGTTGAAATTGCCAAGATTTATGACGTTGACTACGAGCCAGATCGGAGGGTAAGTTTGGTTAATTTTTAAAGTTCTTTAAAAAGTAAGTGGAAAATTAAAAATGATTTTTAAAATGAATTTTGCGCAGGTTTTTGAGGAGGCGAATGACAATTTCATCAGTGAAAGGAGAAACAGCAATGACTCGAATGACTTGGGAGGAGGTGCAGCTGGAGGCAGTGGCGGAGCCGGCGGAGGTGGCATTAGTGCTCCTCCAATGCAAATGCATGGCCCACAACAACCTGGTTTTATCGGTAATGAATGGAAGACAAATGCAATTTTTACAAATTATTTTTTTAAAAAAATATTCTTTTGTTATGTTAATTATTCTTTGTTTGATAATAAAAAAGGGTACCCACACATGCCTATTCCAGCAGGTGCTGGAGGAGGGAAAGCCCCACTCTATTCCAACTTTAAGTATCCAAGTATCCCACCCATGGAAAAGGAACAGCTTTTAAAATATTACCAGGAATATGACCAGAAAACACCAGAGCTAAATTTTTGGTGTCCCACCGCCACCCAAATATGACGACTATTTTGAACCAATGGCTCCTGCTGATAAAGAATTATTCGTATGTCAGGTACGTATTAATAATGATAAAGTCTTGTGCAATTTTTTTTAAATCTAAAAGCTTCCTCCTTAATTAAAGTCGGTTCTTTATATTTTTCATTTTATTGTAGGACAACAATTACAATCATCCTCCTCCCCAGCCAGCTCCCAGAGCATCTCCAAGAACAAACTTAGTCCACCAAGACCTTCCCAGCTTATCAGTGTTGCCTTCCGTCAGATTTCAGGAGCCAGAGAATGGGTCCGACACCAACAATAACTCGGACGACAACAATGACATCGAGTTTGATGACCTAACACGGAGATTTGAGGAGCTGAAGAGGCGCGAGTAAAAAAGTTGTCACAAATCCTCCAGTGGGATAATTAATTACAATAATTAACATGAATATATTCACACGTACACTTTACATTCGATTTAGAAAGCGGAGTAATTTATTAGGACAGTGAAAAATTGGGGGGCGATATAATACAATACAATGTCGTGGTAATTTAAAAGTGTCTTATAAGCCTTAGTACCTTAATAATACCTACCTACCTTAATAAACCTTAATAGTACCTAAAATTGTCTTAAGTGAGCTGATTGTGAGTACTTTACGTTTTGTGCTCTGGTTCTAAAGGGCCATTTAATTTCTAGGTTTAGTCCCACGCGACAATGTACGCGTCACAGGACATTTATATGACTTTCACATCAATTACTGCAGCTTTCGTTTATGGCTACCAGTCAGGAATTCAGGATCAAGATAAATGGTACCTATGTACAGTCTGCATACCTAAAACTGGTATAAACTACCTAAACTGCAGAGAAATACTTCTTACGACTATGTAACAAGTTTCATTTTGGTTTCATTTGAGAAGCAAATATATGTGTAAAAGTGCGTACCTGCGCGACTAATTATTCCACGAGCGAGTTTTATTCAGTCAGTTACAGTTTTTTAAAAAAAATAAAATAAATTCCAATAAAGTGATATATTTTGTCTTTCATTTTTATTTTTTGCATAATAATTTCACAGAAAATTGCCTATTTCATAAGGTCCTGCCTACTTCATCTTCAAATTTTTTCCTAAGCTTTAACACTTTCAGTATGAAGTAACTTGACTGACAAGCAGCCATAATCAATTTAATGAAGCAGAGAGTTGCGTAAGGGCAAGAAGGACAA
Organism: Acrocyrtus sp. NNG-2020; assembly: GCA_027744115.1. Taxonomy (NCBI): domain Eukaryota; kingdom Metazoa; phylum Arthropoda; class Collembola; order Entomobryomorpha; family Entomobryidae; genus Acrocyrtus; species Acrocyrtus sp. NNG-2020. Next base: position 5,369 of record JAHZND010004983.1, on the reverse strand, counting down.
AAAGGAAACAAAGCTTGCCTCGGGCTATACAACCAAATTTTTTTTCATCCTGGCTTGGCTGTTGTGAGAGCAAGCTTTAAGCGAATATAAAAATTTTTTTGCACACAACCAATTGAAAGCTTTGGCTTGGCTGTGTGTGTAAAAATTGCAAATGCTGTGTGCTATCCTCCGAGGGTAATATTTATAATGTGGCTGTTGTGAGACAATTATTACAAACAGAGCACAGAGGAAGACAATTCAGAGCACTCTTTTTATTCGCACGAACAGGACGTGCATTAAGTACAAGCAGGGAAGACTGAATGCCAAAATCGACCTTCACTCAATCTACCATCAACCGCTTATCGCTAGTGCATAATGTCTTCAGTGTTCTCCCATACCTACTAAATAATATTTACAAAATTACATTCCTATTCCTGCACATAAAATTATCCGTACAGCGTTAATAATAATTTACTACAAAAAAAATTTTCTGTCCAAGTTAATTAGCAGTGAACACAGTTTTTGGTATAGCTTCTTATCTTTGGCTGTGAGCCATCCTGTGTGCTGCGCTCATTGTAAAAGAGTGATAAGGATGGATAAAAAGAGCAAAAATCCTTGTGTCGACTCATAATTTCTGTGGTGGTTTGTGGTTTGTGATAAATGTTAAAAATGTGAAATCATCTCTGCACAGTTTATAAAACAGAGAAGTGTGATTCGTTATTTTTGTGAAGCGTGACAGTTTTTGGGAAGAGAGCTTATCAGAATGAAATGAAAGTTAATTATCTACAAAAGGTAAAAGGTACACACTATACTTAGTTTGACGTACGACTTAACTAGCTAAATGATCAATTAAGGTGTGCATTGATCAACTCTTAAAATAATTTTTTTTCTATTTGTGGGCTCTACTCTCACACAGTCACACAGCAAAATTTCCAGAGGAGTGAGTGTGTGAGTGAAGTCAAAGTGAGACCGCCATTAAATATGTAAAAACTCAAAACATTTTAAACTTATCAAATTAGGTTTACACTGTCAGCCGAGTTAATAATTTTTTAAAGTGAATACATCCTCACTAAAAGTAAACCACCAGTTTTAGTAGCTGTCTTAATGTAAATCGTCTGCCTTTTTTTTGTATTTTGGGGGTAAACCACACACGCGGATTTTTATGTAAACTCGAAAATGCCAACTTGACATTGCATTGTGAAAGTATGAGTAGACAGGGGAGCCCACATTATGAAGTAATTTTTGCAGGGATGTGTCTGTAAGCACTGTACGCATGCTCAATATCTTTGAGCTGCCATAAAAATAATCGAGGTTACCCAAAATGTGTGTAATACGGCATTTCTCACATTTGTACTACAGGACAATCTACATGATCATAAAAAAATAGTTAATTTTTTCTCAGTTTGCCTTCTGCACAGCGCAGCGCTACAAAAAACATAATTTTACTTTGTTTGCGCAGCAGCAGCCTCATTCAGAGGAGCCTCCTCTGCATATAGCGCTTGGCTTTTTTTTTGTAGGAGGGCGAACTACATTGTGCAACTGAGTATGAGTGCGCTAACTGTTTTTTATTAAGGAAAAGGAGGAATTAAGCATGAAAAATAGGTAGGATGCTTTCTTATTGTTGCAGCTGAGAAGAAACTGTAAAAATATCAACACAGAGAAAATGGGACAAAGGAAGACATCAAAAAAATATTTTATTTGTTTTACCGTTTTTATAGAAAGCGTCTCTTTTTTCACTGCTCAAAATAAACCGTCACAGCCTATCAGGCCAGGCTCAGATTTGCATTGTCAACAACAAAATTTTTGTTTTGCAAAGGAAGAAAACCCAACTGACTCATACTTCTGTTCCGTGCCCATTTAAATTTTGGATTTTCATCTTTTTATTTTGGCATATGCGACGCACTTCGCAGATGGCAGTGGAACGCCATGCCACTGCCACTTTGTTCAGGCTGGCTTGGCTTTTTTAGGAAAGGATTCAGAGCTCGAAGGTATGAGCAATGTCACTTGCAAAGTTGCAGGGCGTAATTTTTGGCTAACTGTTGGGCGTTGTTTTCACGCACACGCGCCCATGTGTAAGTCTCTTCCCTTTTCAAGATGATGACGCGCTGATCTGATCATGACTAAAGAACTCTGTGATTTTTGAGGTGCAGTTAGCAGATTTTGCAGTTGCCGTTCTCCCAATCGACATATATGGCAATTTTTATAAGATTTACTCACTTTATCTTGTAACCACTCAGCATACTGAAGCTGCTACAGAAAATGCATTCCAAGTTTTTTTTACCCTCTAATCTCTAATGGAATGGGAGAGGACAGAAAAACGAGATATTTTTTTGGAGGGTTAAGCTTGCATAGCCAAAACAAAAATTGGAGAGAGAAAAAAATATTTTATATCCTGTGTAAATATGTATGCAATTTGATAAGCGATATGACTCGATATGAAAAATGTTAGCAGCTTCTTTTTTTTTCTTCTGCGTTCATTTTATTGTGAGTGAGTCAGGCCAGACTGGCCATACAAAAGTGGCAATGGCAGTAATAAGTGATGAATGAGAGGCGAGTAATCATCAACCGTGATGAGACTGATGTGATATTATACGAATTCCCCATAAAACTACTTTACTTTACCAACAGTGAAAAAAAAATAATATGTATGCAATTTGATAAGCGATATGACTCGATATGAAAAATGTTAGCAGCTTCTTTTTTTTTTCTTCTGCGTCCATTTTATTGTGAGTGAGTCAGGCCAGACTGGCCATACAAAAGTGGCAATGGCAGCATAAGTGATGAATGAGAGGCGAGTAATCATCAACCGTGATGAGACTGATATGATATTATACGAATTCCCCATAAAACTACTTTGCTTTACCAACAGTGAAAAAAAAATGTTTTGTGGTTTAGAAAGGAAAAAAGAGGAGCATTACTCATCACTTAATCATATAACGCTATACTACCTAGCTGTAATAATGTTGTAAAGGAAAAAATAGGCATTTATTTTGCTGAGAGTACCGAGTGCCTACTGCCTAGAACCATAACAATTCAACTAAAAATACTTATCTCCGCATTTTACCAAAGTGTGTAATGGATCATTTACGTTCCACAGCCCAGTCTGAAAAAGCAACTCTCGCAGTCTGTTCTCTTCAAACAAAAAATTTTGTAACTGAATCTTTGAAAAGTACACAACTTATCTATTAGCAATAAAATAGGATAGGGGACGGACTCTGATTTACTAATAAAAGTTGGTAATAATTATTGCAGAAAAAAGAAAGAAAGGAAAATAAATAGAAATAGTGGTAACTGGCAAACTGGTAAGAAAATTCTTTTTTAAAAAAATTGTTATTCATGCATTTGAGCATTTAACGCGAGTGGACGGACGTGCTCAAGCCGTTCATCACATAGAAAAAAAGAGTGAGTCCGTATATAGCTCAGTAATCGCAACAGAACTGTGGCAAAGTTGCATTGCAACCGAGAAGAAGATGATGATGATTCACGATTTTTAGAGTGTTGTAAGCAGAGTGTGGTATGGTTGTGGGTTCCTCTAAAAAAAGGGATTTTTTTCGTGCTAATGTAAAATCAGAGCCACACCACAACAGTTGTATCCTTACGAGCAGTTAGCAGCGCACTTGTTAAAGGGAAGTTGTATCTTTTTCTAGGAGAAGGAGCGACATATGCAAGAAGAGGGTAAAAATTTTAGTTATATGAACAGAATTTTTACATGGCCTAAGGGGCCTTGAAAATGTAAAAAAAAGAATCTGTTCCCTTTTTGTGCCTTCCCTGCATGTGTGGGAATGCAATGTCATCGTCATCCTGACAGCCCATTTATTGCGCTAGGTGAAAAAAAAGGATTATTTTAGGAGAGAAGCTATCTCTCTGGGGCTGAGGACAAGAATGAAGAAGTGACAGTTGTAAGCTAACAGGTTACGCAGGTGTAGCAGAGGAGAAAAATAGGAGTAGTCTAGAAATAAAAAGGTGGATGGGTGAAATAGGACAAGTCAAAAAAATTTGTGTTCGCATTCTCATAAAGTGAATGGAAGATGGAAAATTACAGAGTACCTAGCTGTAATTAGTTAAGTTCAGTGCGCTCTGGAAATTGGAAATTCATGGAGTGATATTTTGTTGTGTGTGCACAGGTATGTGATTCCACAGGTGTGCGCTGTTTTGTTGTCCAGTGAAAGTTAAAAAGAAGAAAAGGAGGAGAAGGAGAAGGAGGACTAGCAGAGGAGGAGAGGAGGAGAGAAAACCGCAAAATTATAATATTTTTGGGAGACTTTCTATAAGGACCCACCCCACAGCTTCAAGATGGTAAGAATATAAAAAGAAATCGATTTTAATTGTCACCTGTCGCCTACTGATGAAAGTTGCTAATTGCTAATGAAAGTGTGCAAATGAGACGAAACACGTGAACAAGTTGTTGTAGTGCAGCCAAGAAAAAAAAGATGCAAAAAGATGCAGAGGGCTAATAAATAAGCAGGGTTGTATTACTTGCTCCTTGTCAGTGTTCGAATTCAGCGATTTTTCTTAGCCCTAAAAAAAGTTGCTGCTGCTACGCATTGTGATTTTCGTATGCAATAATAATGCAGTGATGGATTACTGATAGGTACAACTGATATGGCTTTTATTGCATGGATTCCGTCCAAATGAATTCTCGACTTTCGCCTAATTATGAGTAAATGTAGTTTTGTAAATCGCTGAAGATTTTATTTTAAAAGAGGATTGAGAAAGGTGGAGTTGTCCCTTTTATTTGCTTTTCACTTCTTAAATGGCTTTCCATTTCCATAATTAGAGATGTACTATTCGCGCTTCAATGCGTTTGGCGATACCTAATTTCTTTTTCTTTTTTTTAAAAAAAGAAGATGCTTTTGTCAAGGTCATATGCATTTAAAATGAAAAAAAAAACTGCATTTGATTCATTTGCAATACGAAACTGGCTCTATAAAAGTAAAAAAAGCGAGTGTGAAAAGGGCGGTTTTTTTGACACTTTCATGGACTTGACCTAAAGAAAATGCAAAAATAACCTTACTAATTCACAATTAGTAGTGTAGTGTGAATCGAGTAATTTTTGTTATCGACTTTTATAATTCAATTCAATAACGTAATAATCCCAGATGTGCAAATGTCGCATTATCTTTTTTAGATTGTTATTTGTACTTTGCACGTAAGAAGATGTGCTGAAAGCAATGCCGTGTTAGCTGTGACTATCAAATATATCAAAAAGACGATTGCAATTTTCATTCGCGATGTTAATGTTGTTGACAAGCACCATTTGACTCGTGCGCACTATCGTCTTCACATTATTACACTCGGCTGCAATGTCAGAAAAATAGAATTCAGAATTCAGTCTTTGCAGATTAAAGCTTGCAATCAGTAAAATGTCTCCCATGCTTTCTATACTTTAT
>JAHZND010004982.1:0-10395 GCA_027744115.1 Acrocyrtus sp. NNG-2020 | reverse complement strand
TATTTTTTTGCTGTTTCGCTGCTGTTTTTATCCATCAGTGCACAGCTTGAAGTTCAGAATGGATCATTTTAATGGTGTGCTGCACATATTGCACACACACACCGAAAATAAAAAAAATTAGGGGGTGGTTCTTCATTGTATTTAGTGGAAATTTATAGTAGGTTGGTCACTTTTTTTATATATGTTAAGTCATGATTAAATTAGAGACAGCAACAGTTTGCGGCACTGCGCGGACTACGAATCTGCCGAAGTCCTATTATAACTTTTTTTATATTCAGATGGGAGAGATGAGAAGAAAATAATGTTTTACAAGATGTATTTTTTAAGAATGTTTTTGCATTAAAAAAAAGTTGCTTTAATGTAATGTGTAGCTGTTCTTTATGGGGCTGAATTTATTCCTTAAAACTGGTATTTTTCATTATGGCCCCTTAAGCACAGTTCGTAGATACAATTCCCTTCTTTCTCCCCAAGTTGATTAACTTACAAACCCTGATTGTTAAGTATTTTTCCAAAATAATATCTCTAAAATTGTTGATAGATGTAGCGGCGAACGTACGCTAGTAACTAATAGATAAGGTTACATGGATGCTCAAAATTTGCCTGACTGACTACGGCGACCTCCCAGTGTCATTAGACTTTGAGTGATTTGGCTATAAACACAGGCACCAATATTTCATACGTTCACACACTCATTTCATACGTTCACAGCCACGTGCATTTTGTTTATCGCCTTTCTACAAAATGAAGAAAGTTCTTAGTGAGTTGAACAATGGAAATCTTCAGAGTGCCCCTAAAGTGAAAGTAGGCCGTGACTTATTGCTTTGCAAGTTGCAAGATGGGACAAGTCCCATTCCATAGCATTTTGAAGTGAAAATAGTGAAATTGAGCTGATTTTTTTTACGTGAAAATTTTGGATCATCAATATCATCATGTCGGCTGTCGATAGGAATAGTTCTTCAAGTAGCGGAAGTAACAGGAGCTGGGGTAGTTACAGTGATGACAATGTGAATTTTTTCGTCACCCGTTACGCGCAGGAATATGCATGTCTGGCTCTCAGCCTCAGTGGCAGCTTCAAAGGGTAAATAACACGTTAATTCGCCTTGTAAATAAATAACAAAGTGCATTTAAAATTGTACCCAAAATAGCAGCTTCAGGGTTTCATCTGTAGCATCCCTATCAGTACATCTTGTAACTACCAGTGCTAAACTAATATTGCCAATTACCAACAATCATCAATTTTTCGAAGAAAACTTCAATTAGTTGACGCATCCTTGTAATATCTTGTACAAGAAGGTGGCATGCAAAATTTGACAGCACATTGGTAATATGCTTAACTTTCAACGCAGAAGCATTACAGTACAGTAAACGTCAAACAATATATTTATCTCTTCGATCCTAAGCACATCCGCTCACCTGATATTTAATTGATGTCGAATCTTTACATAAAAAATCACCTCTACTTATAAAAACGCAATAAATGCTACTGTACCCGTTTTCTCAGGTGAAACCCTGCGAACCTTTTCTCGAGATGATAAAATTTTCGCCACTTATTTTTTTTTGCGAAAAGTTTAAAGTATTTTCTCTTGTTTGGGAGAAGAATACTGATAGGAAAAGCTGATACAGGTCTGATGGTGGCACGGCGGTGCGGTGGCTTGGTGGCAGGTAGGTAATTAAAATTTCCACTTTGCAAAGCAGCCATAATATGTACCTCGTCATAATATATGTGGATGCGGATCGTGACGATGATACTGCCCACCGGTTGTTACATGATCCATTGTCAGTGTGGACTGCGGATTGTTAAAAATGGGAGAATTCTGTCTTTGTAGATTTAGATCTACAATCATACCTACCCAAACTAATAGGGAGGTAAAAAAAATACCCAGGTAGGTATCAGATAGGACACATTTTTTTAGTGAAAATCGCATTGTTAAAATTCTCACTATCACTTGGAAACTGGAAGCCACGAATACCTGTATGGTCCGCAGTGAATGACGGGGGATAGGGGTGAAGAGAAAAGAGGAAAGGCGAGGCTCCTCTTTTTTTCTGTAGAAAAAGTGTTTTTTAAAGTGGCTGTCTTGTCCTCCTGTCCCATCTCTTTTCTCTCATTTTCACATTGCCGTTAAGTTTAAGAAAATAACGCTGGTGCTAAGCTCATGTTACCGATGATGAGAAAGGTGACTTGACATCTTACCTGCATATCAGGTGTACAAACTTGACAAGTAGTAAAATGTACATATTTTAATAACATAAAAAATTCTAATGCGCGATGGCTGATGATTATTCGGATAAGAAAAAAATGGTTTTCTCCTATTCAGAAACCTGAATAAAGTATATTAATCGCTAATACATATATTACCCCTTCCTAATTCCATTTTTTACACTCTATACCCAATATATGAGTTACGAGCTGCATGTAAAAAAATGCTATGCATCCTGCATAAAGCAACAAAGTGAAGGAGTTTTTTTTTCTTTCGAGCAATAAGCAAGCCCCAAAAAAGTCGCTTCACTTAAGACTTTTGCAACAATTACTTTTGAAGCAACAGCTTAAAACCTCGCACCTTCACACAACCACCCTCTCATATCTAACATAAATAAAATGGGTTTTAGAGTACGGCTAAACACTGACATAAGTAATATACACGTCACAAGTCACAATTTTCACAGACTTTCCTCTTGCAGAGAGAAAATGCATGTGGGTATTTCTAGTTGATGTCTACTTTTCAAAAAAAAAATTGCTGGGTAGGTATATATTATGCAGATAAAGATATAAAAGAATAAAAAAAGCAACTTTTGCTGGTCTTGGTTCTGGCTGTGCCTGTTGTTGTGTGTGTGGAGCAGAGTTGCATTTACATTTTACATCGTCAAGAATAAGGAACAACATCGCATCCTCATCTCATCTTTGTTCATCACTCTTCTTGCTGTTCACTTGTTGTGGAATATAAGTTATATGTTATTTGTATGAAAAAGAGAGTAAAAAAGAAAATGCATGCACGGAGGTATGTTGTTCAACTTAAACTAACTAAGATTGGTAGTCAAATCCCACTTGGGTGGTCGAACTCCTTGCTCGTGCCTTCAAGGCGGAGCAGCAAATGTTGTATCTTCTGCTTAGTTAAAGCTTTTGCTATGTGTGTATTCATTTTGTTGCTTGTCTTCTTCTTTTTTTTCTCATCTCTCATGGATAATATATCCTTTTTGACTCGATTGGAATTGAGTTCTCATTCCGTCCAAGTGTCTTCATCATTCCACTTGCAGACTTCGCTAGATGATGATCCTCATCAACAAATAAAAACACACGTAAAAGAGAAGTAAAAGGAGTTTATAAAAAAGTTGGGAAAGGAGTTCTCGAAACTACAAAAGAGCCTTCTTTTCATCAACTTTCAAATTGTTATACAGGTTTTTTGCATATTCCATACAGTGGATGTGTGAACTTTACCATTGTTAAGCAGATTCACGTTCAGATTAAGCTTTTGTCCTGGTGTTAGTGGTTGGTAATTTTTGAAAGCGTCAAACAGTCAACAGGGCACCTCATTCTACCTGTGAAAGTCAATTGTAGAAAGCATCAATTCACCTTACCACCGCCGCTACTAATCAAAAGAATAAGAGACGGGTGAAAAAGGGCTGTTGACCCAAGTAACAAAGTTAACTCGTTAAAAGGTCACATTGACAGAATAAGTTCACAGGATTCATTCGAGCACAAATAATAAAAAACTTCCAAATTTGAGCACAGAGATTAGAAGAATGGAAAATTACCTACGGAAAAAAAGTGGTGTGTGAGCCGATGACGGCTAATAGAGTTTTTTATGATTAAGAAAGAAAGTGGCAAAGGTGATGTTTAATACACGCCGCGTAATATTCTTCCATACAAAAATTTACATAAAGATATAACAAAAAAAGTCTATGAAAAAGGGTGCTCTCTTCTACACGTGAAAAATTCTCGTTGGTGGTTTGTGATTCCCAATTGTTATTACTGTTATTGGTGCTTTTCGAGAGAATCAAATTATATCCATTATCTCCGTCATCGCATCACTTTGGCTTTAAAAACTAAAAAAAAATCCGCACTCGCTTTTATGTAGCATTTTTTCGTAGTGCACACCAGAGAAACAAGTTGTTTTGTGTGTGGTAGATTGGTACTATTGGTAGTAAGCGTTGTTGTACGTTGGTGGTAGTGAATTGATTGAGTGGTCAAATCAAGCAAATCTTGTTTATTATATGTAGCGATTTTCACAAGCAATAATAATTGAATTAATCATGTAGGGAAGGAGAGAGATAACTATATGTTCCACTTGTGGACTCCTATCACGATTTTTGCTTGATCCTTGACTTTTTTACGGCTACACGGTACAGGACTAAAAAAGATCAAAGACTAGTTTATTGTTGGTGGTTGTGTGTGGTGGTTAGGGTACAAAAGTGTGGTCATAGTCATAGCACTTCGGGTCTCCTCGCGGTGTTTTTCTGTTCTATACTGTACTACGGACAAGCTGTTGCTGTGTAAAAAGGAGGAATTTGAAATTCACATTCCGCTGCAGGATTTCTCATCAAGAAAAAAAAGGATAAACAACTTTTACCTTGATTGAGTTGTTTCGCTTGCTTGGAAGAAAATTATTGTAAATTGTAATAAAGTCGTAATAATAACCTTTGCAAGAGATTATTGTCAGTAGTCTATCTACATGTGGAAAATAGATTGGTTATACACCTACCTACCTATGCAGATAAAGCTGCACCATATAGATAGGTACTTTGATTGAAAGCTCAAAGAAATGAGCGAAATCCTTTTGAAAAGCCTTTCTTTGTTCTAAGAAAAATTTCTTGTGAGGACATAATAATAAAGCTTACTATCATTGTGAGGCTGAGCTATGCAGATTTAGCTTGACCTAGCGTATATCACTCTGCCGGCGATGGCAATAATGACTGTCTTGTGAGATGCGAGCTATGCGCGGTGATGATCTGAATTTGATTGGGATAGATTTTTTTTGGAAACTAAGAAAAGCGCAGGATTTATTTTACCTCAAAAGTCGCAGGAAAAGGAATGATGGATGATACGGACAACATGTGAATATGCCGCTATTTGGTGTTTGATGTGCATTCCTTTTTGTGTCTGTCTGCGGTTGTTTATTGTGTGCTCATTATGATTGCGTTTTTACTAAATTAGTACATAGTTATGGTCGGTACTCTGTTCCCCTGAAAGAGACGACGGGGAAAAGCAGACTGCACGAAACAGCCAAAAAATTGCGTTCGTGACTATTTACTACACACTACTTGGAGTCATCATCATTACACTGCTACGGATTCATATAGGTTGAATCATGGGGAAAATTACTGAAATCGTATGTAATACAGAGAAGGAGAATTTAACCAAGTCACTAAAATGGATCTTTTGTAGAGAGAGTGCTCTTATTTTTAAAAATTCTCCGAAACCTTTTTTTTTGCATCTTGGCACCACCAAAACTGAGAAAAAATTTGTAGGTTTCTTTTAGAAAATGATGGAAAAATTGTGGATTGTATGTGAGAACCCTTCTAGTGAAGACGCGAAGATGGGATAACTTTTGCCGCTGTGGATGTGATGAACATGCGGTATTTTTAACTCTCGACAGTTTTGTTGGTTTCGGAGGATGCAGCGTGAAAAAAGCGGGTAGAAAGTACCCGAATTATCCGACTAGTGAATTTAACCAAGTCACTAAAATGGATCTTTTGTAGAGAGAGTGCTCTTATTTTTAAAAATTCTCCGAAACCTTTTTTTTGCATCTTGGCACCACCAAAACTGAGAAAAAATTTGTAGGTTTCTTTTAAAAAATGATGGAAAAATTGTGGATTGTATGTGGAAAGTGGAAACCCTTCTAGTGAAGACATGAAGATGGGATAACTTTTGCCGCTGTGGATGTGATGAAGATGCGGTATTTTTAACTCTCGACAGTTTTGTTGGTTTCGGAGGATGCAGCGTGAAAAAAGCGGGTAGAAAGTACCCGAATTATCCGACTAGTGAAATGCGTGTTGTATTTTATAACGGATGCGGCGCGTGGAAACATATGGTTTTTGACATGTTCAAGTTGGAAAGGACAGGAAAAAGCACGAGACCTCACTTTGTCATTATTCTCATATGCTTTTAACGTTTTAATGGGTTATGCAACTTGTATTGTGGCTTAGGTAATCAAAGGCTTTCCATTTGTATCTTTCAGAATCTTCGATGCTATTTAGTTTGGTGCCTTAAAATATTTAGAGCTTACACTGTCGTCTGCGGCCTGCGTCTTGGTAGGTGTTCGTGTTAGTGTTGCCGTTTTTGATTTTCTTCACACAACACTCTGAAATCAGTATAATTCGCAGTCAGTGAAAGGCTGTATGGTGAGAAGTGTGCAAAGTTTTGCGTTTTGCTTTGCCATTGCCGTTTTCCAAAGGATTTCTCAAAGGATTTGTGTAACTGCCCAAAAAAGAAAGGATACTTTTACAGGTTAGTAAGTTAGGAATCGTTTACATTACTATTACTTCCCTTCCCTCGAGTGAATTGTAAAATGAATACTAATATGTAAGTATATGTAATCATAAATCAATCAGAATTGTTTAATGAAAAATTAAAGATGCAAAATACTAAATTGAATCTTAACGAAATTACTAATGACATGTCACGCAAAACAAACTCTGCCCTATCACTGAATACCAAAACTAGAAAATTTTTCCTTTAAAGTTTTATCACAGTTTACCTTCGATATCAGTTTTCCTTAAAAGAATGTAAAGAAGTGCAAAGTGCACTTATTCCTTTATGCAAAGGAATTTTGGTGCAGCAGCTAAGTGTAGTATACAGAATAATGCAAGAATTTTTTTTAGCGGTATGTGTACCTTTGCCGTTGTTGCTGATTAGTCAGAATGACGTGTTTTGCTCTTTTACCTAAAAGGCTTCTTAGGGTTTCATTCGTAACATATTGGCCCTTGAGCGAAAAGGCGAGCGAAACGCCACATCTCTGTATAATGATAGGGATCATTAGCATTAGCATTTTTTGTACATATTGGGTTGGTCAATCTTCAATCTCATCTTCGCTTCCTCTCATCCTCCTTTTCACATCCGACGTGTAGCCAAAAAAGACGTCTCAGTGAGTACGCGTTATACTACTCTATCTCCAACCTCCAAAGAGTGGAGTAGTGGAGAACACTAAACATTATGCACTGAGAAAATAGGAGAAGAAAGAGGAGATAAAAAGTGCATACCTATGGATTAAATATGCTAATGTCTCAATCTCAATCAAGAATCCTGATTTCTGCCACGATGAGGCAACAAAATAATAGAGGGGAAGCGTAAGTAAGTGTAGAGTAAAAGTGAACAAGTCATCCTTTTTTTCAAGTGAGCTACGGCTAAAAGCCAACTCTTCAGACGGAAAAGAAGGAATATGAAGGGTAAAAAAAGTAAGAAGAAGCGTATACCACTTGTTCTTGGCTTAGGATGATGAAGCAGAAGATACACATTCGTTTTTGTGGTTACCTAAAAGTTGTTTGCTGTTGTGTGGATTGTGCATATCTACTTACAAAATAGCCGTTCTCTCGCTCAGTTTACGTTTACCTCCTTCATCCTTCCCTCCCGTCCTTTTTTACTAAGAGATGCGCCGAATGTTGTTGGGATGCTGATGATACTTATATAATGGACAGGTAGTTGTTTTGTAAATGTGGATATGTTTATTATTATAACAGCTTGAGGTTTGTTTCATTTTCGTACAACAGTGAAATAGTAATAATGGGAAGTTGATGACGATAGTACAAGTAAGAAAGTTGTATGCAGATCGTTGACTGGCAGGTTTTAGTGGATTCCTGCATAGATATTCAATTCAAAATACAACTTTTTTTTCTCCTGACGGCTGATAGCATGCATATTTTAAATATATCTTTTTGTATAAAAATAAATGCCAATAGGTATATGCGTACACGTCTTTATAATCCTCTTCTCTAGATGTAATTGTAGTCTGCCGGTTTTTAAAGATAACTTTCCAAAAGGAATAAATATCCAGTGAAGAGGAAGCAGCAAAAAGATTGAAAGAGAACAGCAAAAAAGGAGCAACTTCATCAAAATGATGATGAGACTTGCCTTGACTTACTGGAGCGAGAGCGTTTTTTATTTGTCAGACTTTTTCCTCGTAACTTGTCAAATAATAATGTTTATATCTTTGAAATCTTATTTCCCTTGCTGAGTGCATTTTTGTATAAGGAATGATTAGATCAGTCTGATATGTATGGAGAGGAGTCCAATGAATAAATATATTTTTTTACAAAATGAAAGGAAAATGATTGCTCACGTTACAGTCTTAGAAGATTAAACACTTCACTCTTCAGTCACAGTTAGTATGTAGGTATGTGATACACATTGTATGCAAATTACAAGTTCACTTGCTGGAAAATTTTCTGAGGTTGAGTACTAATGGGACTTGCGTGTGTGGTTTTGAGAGAAGAAGAGGTTTTTAGTGAGAAGCACAGGAGCAGTTTTTTTATATTTCTTGTGAAGAAAAAACTATGCATTCACAGCAAAAAGAGGATTTCCGTAGTGTAGGTAATATAGGTATGCAGGAATGGAAGAATGATGACGGTACAAGGTATGACATTTAAAGGAGAGGATGTAACATAATAGGTGAAACCAATCTGTCCATATCATTTACGATTTGAATTTTATATAGGTGAAGTTGAGGCTGGTTGATGGCGAATGTGAACGAGTTTGATTTCTTGATAGATACAATCGAATAAAAAAATGATAGAAGGAGAGCTCTCGGCATGCATGCACGTAGGCATAAATTGTATTTAACGTTCGTTCAGAGAAAGAAAAAAAAAATCTGATCATAGTTGACTGACTGACAGGTATTCACAACTTGTAAATGGGGAATGGAATGCATTATATTAGGAGCATCTGCGGTTCTAACGTACCTAGCAAATCCGAGTAGATACGGAGAAGGCAAGGGAGAGAGGAAGGGAAGAAAACGAGAAGGCATTTATCTAGAGTAGGAATGATTGTAGAAGTTGTAGAAATTGGAATGGAATTTGTGTTTTGTTTTTTCTCTTTTTTCAAGTTTTATGTACTTTTACGGATACATAAATAGTCATTTAGCTGAAAAATGAACTGTAGATGCTGAGATCGTTCGTTGTGCTGACGATGTGATGTTGGTTTTTGCAACGTAAGCAGAAAAAAAATAGTCAGCCAGAGGCTGTTTGGTTCGATCTTATTTTGTGAGAAAAAGCGCTTCAGAACAATAATACCCATATATTACATTGTATCCGCAGCAGGCATTGTTCTGTGTGCATTTTTACAACTCTATCGAAGGAACTATAAATTAGAAATGTTGTAGAATTCGAGCAGAAGTATAAGCTGCATGTAAAAAGCAGTAGGTATTTCTGTCCAAATGGTGAATTCCAGGATTTTAACGTATAAATAATTGCTTAAACGAGCGTATTCCTTTAGCATTTTTGGTGCTCGCTGCTGACTCTTGCTTAAGCACAGAAATTTTCTGCGGTAGTAGTTGAGTTGTGTGTTGTCGGCCGGTCTGAAGATTTGTTAGCAGAAAATATCTGATTATTTTTACAAAGTAAACTAGTAGCGCTTGGCAGTGTAAGTTTCTGCACAGTGGAGGGAGGCTAATAGGAACTGAGTTTTGAATTGAAGTAGCAGGTTTTTCTCGAAGCTAAATTACAGCCGTAAATGTACAATCATGGGAAATATGGTACACAGTAGATATCAATTCATGACAGGCCACCTTGAAAATAACCACTGTAAAAAAAGTGAGCTAAAAAGAGAAGCGGAGCAGACTTCTCTCCATGAATTTTCATGATTCATGTGTGTACTGTATCAAAATGCCTTTCTTCTTGGAGTTTATTATTGGTGTAATATTACGTTACACATAGTTTAGCCAGATTTTTTTTTCTCTGCTTTTGTGTAGCGTGCCGACATGCATTTTGCCGGCAAGCGCCTTTTTGCTCACTATACTTGCCCGGCGACTTCTCTCATCATCGTCCGATTGCGTTACACACACAAACACATTCAGGGTAAAAGATTGTTACGATAACTATCATCAGCAACACGTTATGTCAGACAGGCTTAAACTGTCTGAGATTGCGGAGAAGAGATTTCAAATTAAAATAATATTCAATGTTCAAAGTCTCAGCTAGAGCACAAGAAAAAAAATGTGGCAGAATAGCTAACGAGAGAGTTCAGAGCTCCGATTTTTGCTCGATCTCTCAAAAAGCATTAAAAAAACTCTGTTTATGACATGAAGCTCTACTAAACTCTAAGTGCAGTGCAATGCTAAGAAAATTGAATTTTTTAAAAAACTACAACGAATTTAGATAAAGAAAATGGGAATTGCAAAGGTGTGATGTTTCATTTCACGGTATTGTTACTGTGTGTGAAGCGGTAATAGGATCGGAGAACAAGTGAAT
>JAHZND010004981.1:0-10603 GCA_027744115.1 Acrocyrtus sp. NNG-2020 | reverse complement strand
ATACGGGGGAACCAACTGGCAACTTAATGAAAATGTCACATCAATCATGCCATAAAGAGTAGGAATTTTATTAGCAGTAACAAAATTGGAACTTTTGTTGCAAAAAAAATTGAAAATGAAACTTTTTACTGCTTGTTCTCTTGAAGTTCCAAATGCACCTATTTAAACTCGACCGAAGTAAATATAGGAGAAAACAGCCCGTGACTGCACTTGAATGTTGTTTAGTCATTGACTGAAACGAACTGCTATTATTTCCTTCGGTTATTCACTTTATGTAGTAATCCCGGATTCCTAAAATGCAAATATTTTCATTCTTCTTCCTATCCATGGTATATAATTACCTTAATGCATTTCGCTTAAATCTGGAGTGAACTTCATATTCCTATATTTATCTGAGCGAGAGCGGACACAATGGTCACTGTCACCCGAAAGCAATGCTACTTTAGTAGTTTGCAAATCCACAAATCCTGTTGTTTTGTAGAGAATGATTTCTATCCCATTTCGATCTAATATCCATGAAAAATATCAATGACAAATAATATGGAATCAAGCAGTTTAGGAGCATGCATGCATGAGAGACAACGAAACACATTTCTCTGGTTTTATAGCTTCTTTGAGAACCGATATTGTATTACTTTCCTCTAAATCGTAAAAGCAGCGACGGGGAGAGCCATTAACATGCAATGATCGAATTTCCAAAGTGGATAATTGAATTCTAATACAAATACATTCAATACATTCCGCTAATTGCATTGCATATAGCACTTGCAGATTCTCGTTTCTCTCCCATACTCCCACTCGACCGCACAAATAAATGCCAGTACTTTCTGAAGATTTATTGTATGGAAAAAACAAAGTGAAAGGATGCCCACAAAAATAGACAAAACATGCGAATTTTGAATCTCAGTAGCAAATTTATTATTTTGTCATGTTATGTCGTGTATTAAAGCTTGTTTTTGCAAGTTATTTCTACAAAGACTTCTCAATATTTTTTTTGTTTTTTGCCCTTCCTGTACAATTTGAGAATGCGAATAGGAAAAAGGAGCGGTATCGGTGGTATAGTATGGTGTAATTCTGTAATTAATTTAATAAGATAGGACATGTATGTGCAAGTTAATCCTTTCCGCTATGAAATCTGTTTTTACAAGTTTATCACCAATTACAAATACCAGCATAAGTTCTTAGTGATGTGCTTACAAATAGCTTACAAATTTCCCTCCCAATCATTTATATAATATTTTAACAATCTTCCATACTTAAATATTCTTTTACATCGATTAACCAACTCAACCAGCTTTTCTAACTTAACTAGATATTTAATTCACAATAACCGAATATTTTACAGTATCGGTACACTGCACGAAGAAAATCTCGAGAATAATGTACATTTCGAAATAGCATTATTATTAATTATTTTTATGCAGATATGATGATACTGACACAATGTACATTTTAATATTGCATACTGTAGTTATATGCTCGCATACTGTTAAAAAATAAAATAAAATTGTGACATCCTCTGAAAAGTCGTTTCCCACTCGTGATAACTCCCCACTCGGTATGAATGTAATATCAGGTAACACTTTACGTTGTAATTAGTAATTTACAACAAAACAAAACAATTCCTCGTTTATTTTTTTATGAATTTCTTATAATTAGTTTAATGCGACTACTCCTACTCCTCAAAGGCTGTCCAGTTCCCTATCTTCCGCAATCTCAGTCATTTGGGTCATTGTTGACTGAGTTGAGAGAAGTCTCCTGAGGGACGGTCGTTTTGAGTCGTGGTGATTATGTCGAATTCCTCCGTTTGTTCCTGGTGGAAGGGCAACAGTGGCTGAGCCATTGGATGGGAATCCGTCCACTATTGTTGCTGATCCATTTAGTCCGGAAACAACCTTGTTTTGGTATCCAGCTGCCTTCAATGGTTTCCCGAAGCATCCGCACAGCACTATTGACTGGAATCAATTTGAAAAAATATACATATTCATATAAATATTGAGTTCATCCATGATCGCTGTAACAATTAAATAATATTATGCAGCCTTACAGTGAATATTCCGGCAGTCCCTCCAATCAGCCCTCCAATTGCAACGTCAATAGGATGATGTCTATTGTCCGCTACCCGGGACAAAGTGCAAAATATCGCCCAGCCAAGCCACATCGTGTGAAGCCATACCAGTACGACGGTACCCATAACTCGCTTGCTAACTCGTTTATGCTGATAAACCTAAGAAAAGAATTTAGCACAGAGTTTAGCACACAAATTAAATTTATATTTTTCTCCTCCCTTCCGTTTTCCATACTCACCGTCATAAACATCGCAGCGAAAAAGCTTAAGGCAGAGTGCCCCGAAGGAAAGGACTTCCTAGCGTCTGCCAGTCTCCAATTGCTAATTTCCGTGTTGGTGCAGTTATACTCGTCAACCCATCTGCAAAATTTTATCAATCATCACCTTCATCACTTTCATCAAAAGACACAAATTAGCAAAAAAATATAAAGTCATAATTAACCATATCATTTCCACAAGTCTGGCGTCTGCCAGTCTCCAATTGCTAATTTCCGTGTTGGTGCAGTTATACTCGTCAACCCATCTGCAAAATTTTATCAATCATCACCTTCATCACTTTCATCAAAAGACACGGCAAAAAAATATAAAGCAAACATTTTGCCATCTCATTTCCCGCTTGTTTATGAGGGTAAAACTTACTCATACTAAACCATCACTATCCTATTCTCTACATTGTCTTTGTCTATTTGCTCTTCACAACAGCGAGGATGGACGCTTTCATAATCTTTTCAAGCCTCGCGTAATAAACCAACTTTACTCTCTCTTCTTCACGCATCCTTCCTCATAAGAAAACTCGACAATGAATGAGACCAACACTAACTAAACCACTATAAAAGTGCTCAGTTGTCGACTTTTTCACGCATGACTTAACTTCTTCCCTAGTTTATATGAAATGAAGGCTTTTACTGTCGTGTTAATGTACTTTTTTAAAAGTTTTTTTTTTTAAATCTGTATAGCATAGCATAACATAGCACCATTCACCATTCAAAAGGGAAAAAGGGTGATAATGATAATGCTGACGGTGATGGTGATGTTGCCGGTAACGAATTGTTCAGCATGTGAGAATTTTTTCTTGAAACATTTTCTAACTGCTGGTTCGTGCCTAATGTTGAAGTGAGGGAGCTAATGACGGTTTTGAAAAGGGGCTTCTAGGGAATTATTTTTGCGATGCTTTTTGCAATTTTTGCTACCGATACAGCTGCCTAATAAGTATGCTATTCTTGGTAGAAAGGCGATAAATACGCGAGTACTCACCCCAAGTTGCACGCTTCTGCGGTGAAATTGGGCTTGCAGCTGTCAAGCCAATGGGGTCTTGGCGAGTTCACGGATGTTTTCGCGATGTCATTTAGGAACAGCATGAAAACAATTCCGAAGAAGTAATCCTGAGAAAAATAGAAAGGAAATTGGGCTGATAATGGGAAATCCAGGGAATTTTGAATGGTTAACCAACAGAAAAAGCCTGGAATATATTTGTCCATGCATAAATTTGTAACTTACTCGATACCATCGTTGCGTGTGGATTAGCGTTCTTCTCCATCTGCTCGTTTCTGGTGGGCTGTACGTATACAAATTCCGACTGTCTCGGTTATAAAACCACTCGGTAATAAATATCTGCCGGTATAGAGCAGAAAACAAATAATTTTATTTTAATAAAGCGCGCATGCAGAGATATAATGATGAATTTATAAGCATTTCAAGTGGCGATGATTTTTTTGTACAAACCTGAAAAAGTGGGATTATGAGAACAGAAATAAGCAGTTTTGAGACGTTTACTGTGTCACCACGAAATCTGTGTGATATGGCTGGCTCAAGAATTGTAGTGCCGTCACATCTCAGGGAAGGGATTTTTGGGTTGAGTACATTTAACAGGAAGAGAGCTAAAATAGCTCCAGCTATAGTTATTTAAAAAGAAGAAAGTTAAATAAAAAATTATGACAATTTTATAAGTAATAGTAATAATCAAGCCCCTAAATTGTAATGCTACTTTAATAAGGTTAAATTTTTACAAAAAATATTACTAAAGCCGACGCTACGCGCATATGGCTATGACATATATTTTTTTTCCTTTTTACTTGTAACTCTAGATCGATGCTTTTCATCCAGTATAAATTTGAGCAACAGGAAGGGTTTATTAACCCAATAGAATGTTTGCCTTAGTCCGAGCCAAGGTCTTTTCATCATTCCCAGAGCCACCATGTTAAATTAGAGTTAATCACAGATTCAGTCCTATTGTTGAACTTGTACAGTCTCCCTAGTTTTGGCCTCTCCGTTCCTTTTAGGAGATGTCTATTGTCACAAAATTTCACTTGGAATAATATTCAAGGTACTGGGAGGGACCTAAGTGATAGCTCTACGCTTGGCATATGGATGTATTAAATTTTTATAGCACATTTTACAAGAAGGGAGAAATGTGTATTTTACATCTGGAACCGCTTCAGCATAAAATTATTTCCTTGAATGATGTGTCAGATAAAGGCAGCCGGAGTTCTACATGCGCCCATTTTCATTCCAATATTTTTCGTAAATTTTCGTAGCGTAAAAGTAAAATATACTTGCACTTGGCTTTGTTCAAGAACGTCAGTTCCATCACCCTTTTTTCACTGTGTTCATGTGGCTTTTGTCGTACCACCCGCAAAAAGTCCACCTCCGGATACACTAGCACATAGTCAGCTAGCAAAATGTTCTAATAGCGCGTTATCATTGAAGCCAATCAAGGGCTGACAAATTAATTAACCACTGCTCAGCAATATATATTTTTTAGTCCACCTCCGGATACACTAGCACATAGTAGCTAGCAAAATGTTCTAATAGCGCGTTATCATTGAAGCCAATCAAGGGCTGACAAATTAATTAACCACTGCTCAGCAATATATATTTTTGCTGGCTGTGCTATAAAATCTCTTCTCTGGTCCTCTGGAGTATTAGGGAATAAAGTTAGGACGGAACGAAGCAAGTATAAATTCCCAAATGGGGCCTAGCTCATTTACCAGTTAGGCAATAAGCTCCATCATTTTCACATGTATGGCTTCAGTTCTCAGAATTTTAGCCGAAATGACACTAATATAGAGAAAGGGAGACTGGCATTGGAAGTAAGTGGCCATGCCACACACGTGCACTTGATTGATAGCTGCTCATTGTCAATAACAATAGTAGCACTGTCCTGTAGCCGCTTATTGAAACTGATTAATTGACGTTGGTTGATAGGATTCTTTACTAACCCAGTTCCGAGCACTCAGCTCCAGCTCCCAGAAATTGGAAATGGAGCTAATCCATAACTTTGGACTTTTTTTTCTAGTTTCCAGTTTCCACTTATCACTTAGCAGTAATGGGGATTCTCCAGTGTATTCTCATTCTCACTATTAGCTATTACGAAGGACATGCTTAGGTGAATGAAGATTCAACACCAATTTAAGAAGCAAAATATTATCTGTAATATCGACCGACAGGGAAAGATAAGTATCTCAGGCTAATAAGGCACGCCACTATTTAATGTGGAAAGTTGGCTGAATAAAAAATATTATGGGAATTCGCCAGACAGTACACAGCACAGCGGGTTACGGTCTTGTACCCACTTCGCCAAGTGTTTTTATGATGACAGTAATGACCTTGTCCGCATCTTCAGCTGATTGCTCGAAAGCGTGCATCAGTTTAGCATAAAAATGAAAAAGCATAGGATGTAGGAAAGAATATTAGTGCATGTATAGGTATTACATAGAGAGCTGGAAAAGCTCACGCGCTTTAGCCTCACAGATACACTTCTCAATGCAAACACTTTGCTATTTTTCCATTTTTATGCTGCAATAAACCATAAATTCCCACTGCTCGTTTTATAGCACGCTATCGCGTATCAGAGAAACTGGAACGTTTAAATTCGTTAAACATTTATCATGTAACATTATTCTTTGTGTTCCGTACATAGTACCTTATATGAGTGAGCGTGGAAATCGGTTTCACATGCATCCAATTCCCTGATAAAATGTGACGCGTTTTACACAAACGCATGATCACGGTCACACTGGGAAAAATTGCACTAACATTTTAGACACTTTTACAACTTGTGACTTTGACTCACTAAACACGAGCAGTTTCATTGTGTGCCAAATCGTTTACAGTGAAGTTTTAACCTAATCATAGATTTTTTTATAGAACCAAACACATACCAACCAACCATGTGTAAGCTGTCAAGAACCGGAAATTAAATTTTAAAATAAGCTTTTCTGTATTTCTTTTCTAGTAGTTTTCAGACTCTTTACCGACACTAAATGCGATTATATTATGCTAACTGCCAATGTCGTTAATTGCCTAATGATGAAAAGCGGACTGTAAATGTTTATACGAGGATTTTCATGACAAAACTAAAGAGTTCTGCTAGCAAGTCATTTTTGTATGTTACATTTGATTTGACAAATGATAAATTAGTGCGTCGTTAAAAATATTTCATATTATTAAACAGTACACACTATGAAATAGGTAACGCGCACAGAAAGATTTCTTCGTTGTTACTCACTTTTGTCGTCATTATCTTTATAGTTGGTTGCGAGCGGTAGCGGTGGAAGGGTATTTTCAAACCTTTTATCGAAAAATTCATTTTTAGATATTTTCACGCATCTAAACTAAACAAAATGATGTTTGCACACCTATACATATTGACAGGGCAGCACAGTGGCTTTGAATAGTATTTTTGCGACAATTTCTTGTACTCTCCTGTTTCTCCTACACGCAAAGTTCAATAGGCACTTAAATTCTCGTAAAATGTCTAATCTCGTTTTCTGCAGATGTGGGCCTAAGCTCATATTAAGTTGTCCCGTAGTGGCCGTAGTAAACTTTTGGATGAAAGCTATTGTTATGCCAGCACATATTATGCTTAAAACTACAATGTATTAATGGTTACTGATCGTCATTCCGTTTTTGGACTAGATGCTTCGAATTAAATTTAAAATCTGCAACTTTGGTCTCTCTGTAGCCGGTTTCGGCAAACACTCTTTGAGAGTATCCGCTTGCTAATTCTAATAAGCATCTCGGCTTATCTCTAAATCTGAAATCTGATACTGACAGCCATGCCTATCTTTAAAATTCCATTAGACTAGCCCCCAACCTTCAAAATACTGTAAAAATCTCTGCTCAATTCAAAACGTTTTTTTAAAATTAAAGCAACGCCTACTTTGTAAACTAATTTAAAAATTTAATTATACGCAGCTGGTTAGTAGCAATTATTTTAAAATTAAAATTTGAAAGTTGTCCCATACCTGCTAAGAAAAGGAGAGCGTTGGTAATCCACTTGATGTAATGCTGACACTGAATCATATTGACGAGTGCTTAGCTTCCGCAGAAGAACTGAACAGTCTGGCTACACAAAAGTACACAGTAGCTTAATTATCCAAACTGGATCTTTGTTCTTAGATTCGAGCACACCAGGCAGCGTTGCATTTACTTGACTTTGTCAATGAGAATTTTTTTGCAGAGCAGCCAAGAAATCAGTGAGACGCGACATACCTTTTCCAATCAACTGCAGAAAAATCCTGCACGATACTCGGTTGCAACTGTCCCACTGATACTTTCTGCAAGCCTTTTTGCAGTAATAAATTCACAACTACGGTCAGCACTACTGTCATCGTGTAAATTCGCAAATTCCAAAATCCACGACATCACCGTCATCATCATCACCCCCCGGTTGATTTATGTTTGCAAATACTCATTCAGCTAATTTTTTTATGCCGTGTAGGTAGCTGATGTCAGACTCAGATTTCTCATTATCTTCCCCAATCTCATCTACAGCCGGTTAACTATGTCGCGTATATGTAAATTCATCATACAACAAACAAACAAGTCAGAAAAAGCCAAACATTTTTATCAAAGTTTCACGTTCGCTATTTTATCCACACCTCCTTCACTCAATTTATTATTCCAGGTAGGTACTCGCGTAGGTATAGTTGGTCGCAAATCAGTGTGAATCTGAAGCTGACGATGACGCGATGCTGTTCTTAGCGTTCAGGTATTGTATTAAAAGATAATAAAAAGATGAAAAGAGAACAAAACACTTTCACGGCCACTGTGACGATTGTTGACTTTAATAAGCTGGCGGGGCAGAATGATGAAAACACGATACACAATTTAAATTTACATTTTTGTCATAAACGTCTTCAGTCATTTTTTTTCTTTTCACGTTACACAGCTTGCTCACGGCCCACCCACTACATTCTCTCCTGAGGCTTATGAAAATTAAATCTTTGCATGAATAAGTTTATAATTTTTGTATCCCTTTCAAAAATGGATTACTTTATTCGCCCATTCCAAACTCTCACAAGAACAGCAACACTGATTGCGAATGGCATTTAATTGGTCAGTGTCAGTTGGTTAGTATTTTTTACTTTTATGAAATCGCCAAAAAAAATTTGAGATATTTATTCAGTTACGATATGACAGACGATATAAAATTCATGTGAGCTGATTTAGTCCATGATCTTGACAGTTTAGGACCTGCAGTGGAGATGTTAGATGTTGCATAAAATGAGAGGCTATCAAGGTTAACCTTCCAACTCATGAAAGTTAAGGCTGTCGCTTGTCAATTTGCAGTTCACACTTTTCTTATCTTTTACACATGCCAGAAAGTCAACTAACTAGTGCCTGTTGGATAGAATAACAATGAAAATGCAGTTTTTAAGCTGTCCCCGAGATTTTCATTTGTCATCCATCATCATAAAAAGCTTTCTACTGGTAAAGCCTTTCACATTTTTTTGCATCTCCCTCTCAATGGAAAGCCATACTGCTATATTGGTTTGGTATTGCCTCCGGACTTTTGGGTACTCTTGCAGGTACCGATATATTCCTGAGCAGAAGTAGCAGAAGCTTTTTGTTATTCTCTTCCAGATGCAGAAATATTGTCACTTGAAAAACACTTTTATCCGCTTCGGTGATCGTTGATCATGTCTGAGACGGATAATGATTAAAATGCCTTCATCACGTTCCCCTTCTCATTATTCGTGACAACAATGCTCTCACCATTAAGAGCCACATCTGAATGGAATACTTATGGAAAATGACGAGAGCTCATCGATCACTCACCTCCTGCATGATTTTCATTGCGTGAGTATATAAGCACCGTATTTATTCTCACTTGCTTGGGGCTTGCCAGCTGAATAGTTTTCACAATAGAGTAAAAGAAACTATATATTTTTTCTGTTTTGGGGCAATCTGATAAAATGCCTAAATGTTTTTTAAAAAATATATTTTGTATTATTTACCCTTCCTATTTACATATCAGCAATCTAAACATTTCATTACTGTCGCGTTTAAAAACTAAAATAAAATGTCATGTTTCTGTCTTACGCTTATCATTTAATGAAATATTAAACAAAGGAAAACAAATCCTAAAACTTGTTCAATTGTCCACTTTACACTGCACCACCAACTGAAACTGCAAGTTTATTTTTCTATAAAGTGTTTTAAGTGTATTTCTTCCTCTCTCAGTCTGCACCACACCGCTCACAAATCATGAATGCGGCGATGCTGTTATTGTTGATGTTGACAAAACTAGCTCAAATCACTACGTAAACTGGTGTGAATAGCATGAACCTTTTTTTCCATTCATACTTGTTCTGCTCTGTGTGGGCTTAAAAAAATCCTCCTCGGATTTTTGGGCAGATGCAGATGTGAGCTGCACTCCGCAAGCAGCACTACTGCAACGATCATCCTCGTCTAGCAACTCAGAAGTGACAACTGCGAGGATTTTGATTTTACAGATGATTTTTATTTCTCCCTGACTTACCAAATCTTGAACTCTCGACTTAGTAGCTGATGCTTAGACAGAAACAACTTCCTATGAAATGCATTTACCTAAGTGAAACCTTTTTTTATAAGATCGTAAGATTAAGTTTGCTTGGACAGCTACATATATATTTTTTGATTGTCAACCGAAAATAGAAAAACTGAAACTGTTGGGCTTTGTTATTTGTAGCTATTGTCATTTGATGGGATAACCTCTTCAATTTTATTTTTTCGCTTGATTTTTATAGATCCGTCTTCAGAGTTGATTCCCCGTCACATACAGAAGAGTATAGCTGTTTTTCTTTATATATTGCAGGATTTTTTGCTACCGCATTAGTGCATGAAATTGATGAGGCTGTTCTTTCAGAAATGCGTACAGCGTATAATTGATCTCACTCCGTTTTTCTGCTACGATGATGATGTCACAGCGGAACTGGTACTGGGATATATTTCATCTTTTAGAAAAAATAAAAGATTCTGTTTTGTTACTCATGTCCTGTTTCTATTGTGCTGTAGAGGAGAAATTTTCGTATATGGCACTGCTTGTGTTTTCCCTGTTTGAAGAAAAGGGAGAAGCGAAAGGTGAAAGATTATGGATGCGAGGAGGACGTCCGCAGTTCCGCTTTTAAAATGTTTTCCGCTTCAGCTGCAATAAAAAATACATTTTTTTTGTTAGAAAAGAGATCATTGTAGCAATAATTTGTAGAGGTGAAGAGCTAATCCTTTCAAGAAGGAAGTTCACGCTGCGATATTAGTGCTTACGGGAAAAAT
>JAHZND010004980.1:0-17037 GCA_027744115.1 Acrocyrtus sp. NNG-2020 | reverse complement strand
CCCAGTGAATCAAAATTTAGCAGACTCGCTCAGCGAAAAATAACAAAATCGAAATAAGGCGATGACACAAAAGCAATAACTTTTTCTTGAAAAGTAGTGACTATCTCGAAAACTGAAATTTGTACTTCTTTCCAATTCCAAATTAATTTTTGGTAGTGCAACGAATAAAATGTGTAACAAAAACTCTTGCAAGCAGAACGTCATTCACGTTGACATGGTGACCAATAACCCAAACGTGGCGTTTCCCATGAACGTTCAGTTAAGCGGCCAAGGTAAGTCCTCTCTCTGTTTTCAGTAGTAATTCTTTACAGTAGAAATTTAAAGATTTTTTAAGCCGTAACGACCTTTCTGAGGGTCTCCAAAAATGCAAATATCCAAAAAAGTTTACACGGATACTGTTGAGCTCAGCGACATTTGAAAGATTTTGATCAGTCATTACAGAAAGTGGTGAGGCGTGAAAGCGGAATAATCCAAATCATTGTTATGCACTATCGTTTAATTGAAATAGTCAACTTTTGTCAGGCTACCCAGACCTTGAACTATTTCATAACTTGAAAAATTCTTGTTGGAACAGGAATGACTGCAATAAGACTGAATTTTTTTAAAAAAATAAATAAATTTGCGTGCACAACGTGTTCTACCGTTTTTGCACATTAACTCCCTAAATACTTACCTCGTCCATATAAATGACCTAATTACACACGGTCTTATTTTTTTTTATTCCGCATTATTACCGAGTGGTTTTCATTTACATAGTGTAGAGCGCGTGGGCCATGTGCCCATGCAGTAAGATTAACT
Source organism: Acrocyrtus sp. NNG-2020 (assembly GCA_027744115.1). Classification (NCBI taxonomy): domain Eukaryota; kingdom Metazoa; phylum Arthropoda; class Collembola; order Entomobryomorpha; family Entomobryidae; genus Acrocyrtus; species Acrocyrtus sp. NNG-2020. Next base: position 16,239 of record JAHZND010004980.1, on the reverse strand, counting down.
TTTATGCACAATATCCTCATTTTATGCATTATCAACTGCTGAAAATGGAAATGAAATTGAGCTTGCTATTTATTTTTTTCATACTACAGATAGTAGTCAGTAATAGTGGTGTGCCTACAGCAAAATCATTTTTGCATGCTGGTTACATAACTCTCGCGCACTATTTTCTGTCAATATCTCTGAAAATTTTGTCGCAATAAATTTTATTGAGAGATAAGTATGCAGCACTTATTGCTAAACAGGTGTCACCTTTGAAGTCAACAGGCAATTGTCGCTGCAGATAGCAGACAATAACTCTCCATCTCATAGCTAAAGCTAACCAATATCTCTATAATAGCACCCTTTCTATGTTGGACACGACAGGGTAACTTGTCTTGAGAAGCACTATCTTTAAAAATCATCCATCTCAATCTCAATCACTCATCAGGTGCAGCTAAGTATTTGGTGCAATAGATGAAACTGAACTAGTTATGCTGATACAGTTAATCATGTGTCGCGTGTACCTCCCTCCCTGTTGTTGATAAGACTTGCATATAAACAAAATAATTCGTTCAAGTCTCAAATAAATACATACTTGCGTATACATTAGTAATTACAATAAAAATCCCTTTGGTTTCATTACAGAAGAAAATGTGCGACCGTTACGTCGACAAGCCAATAAGCATTGGTCTAACCTTGCTCGTTTTTTTTGTTACAAAGTCAGTTCAAAGACGAAATTATTTGAGCGGAGTAAACGAGTGTCATGCCATGCAGTACAGCAGGGCAGACGGAGCAGCTGCAATATGCAATAATTATCTCAAAATGAAGGGCTTTCCTTGCTCGAATACCTTTTCCTTACAAGTCTTTTCTTTTTTTTGCAAACTAGAATACTTGTTAGATGGATGTTTTAGAAGGAAAAAAAGTTTTAAGTCGTGCTACTGCAGGACATTAAGTTAATCAGGAAAAAATAACTATTTCATCAGTTACCTCAGCCCGTCATCAACACACGGGGTGTAATTTAATGATACCTTTTTTTGCACCCCAAGGAATATACAATTTCGTTTTTTCACAAAAAATGTGACACGTCGACATGTTTCAATTTTCATTTTACAAATATTATACCTAACCTAAACTAACTTTCGAAAGTTTTGGAGAAAATTCAGTTCCAAAAATAGCAATTTTCCTAATTTTCAGGCTATTTGTGTATCGTCTACTTCATTAGTAATCTAATTTTTGCGTCTGGATGATAGCCCGGCGGTATGAAATTTCTTGTAGAAATGTATAGCTCTACTTAAAGCAGACATTATGGTTATCGCTTATTCTTCAACTCATTAATATCTTCGGATTTGACATGAAGCTTGCCAGAAAAAAAAGGTTTAAATGAGCTGCCCATTTTCATGGCTCACGGAATTTTTGATGGAGCGTTCGTGTACCTAGCAACCTTCCTATACACTTTTTCTGTAATTAAGTATGACCGAAACATCTTTTCCAGAAAAAAAAATTTCGCTGTGACGCAATCTCTTCATGTACTGCATTCCACTATCAGGCCAAAATGTGACAAGCAAAGGTGAAATTGCACTTGAAGAATGAGATTTTTGCAACAAAAAAAAATTATGGGGTGGAAATACATCGTAAAGTACGCTGTATAAGAATGTAATCACCTGATGCTCCTCATTATCTTGTCTTTGTCATAATAACGAAAAGCAAAATGTGTCATAATGAGTGTGCTTCAATGGACTGAAAGATAACACCTTCTCGTTTTCAGGTGTAAGATTACCTCCAAGTTTGCTGCTAAAGTACATAAATTTTCTGATTCGAAGTGAAGATGACTGCAAAAAAAAGGATCCATTATTTCTCATGCATGTGCTACGTATTTCGCAAGAAGAGATGCAGAGGTAAAGATGACCTTTCGGCGGAATCAAAATGAAATCGTATAAGAATGTAATCACCTGATGCTCCTCATTATCTTGTCTTTGTCATAATAACGAAAAGCAAAATGTGTCATAATGAGTGTGCTTCAATGGACTGAAAGATAACACCTTCTCGTTTTTAGGTGTAAGATTACCTCCAAGTTTGCTGCTAAAGTACATAAATTTTCTGATACGAAGTGAAGATGACTGCAAAAAAAGGATCCATTATTCTCATGCATGTGCTACGTATTTCGCAAGAAGAGATGCAGAGGTAAAGATGACCTTTCGGCGGAATCAAAATGAAATCGGCGTTAAAGCTTCTGCGCATTCATTCAAAAAAATATACCGTACTCACTTTTGTAGAGAGACTGTAGCCAAGTTATTCTAGGTGTATGGAGTAGTCTTCTTACCTAAATTTTTTGACCAAACAAGAATCACACAAAGCTATGACACCCGCCGCACTCGTCCATTACCATCTCCCATTTTTAAATTCACCTTTTCCACTTCGCAAATGAGAATGAGTTGTATTGAAGTTTTTTCTCAAATGTACTGAATAATGCATGATGCGAGGTGCAAGATATATTGGACAAGTACCTAGCGAGCAAGTGTTTGGAATTTATTTTTGGTGAGTAAGAAATGGGTGGAAAACAGATATGACATTGATACTGCAATTTTTCCATTACTACAAGGTCTATAAGAAGCTGATTATTTTTAGGAAGCACAGCAAATGGAAGGAAGCAAACTTTGCAGTTTTACGTGTATGCAATTTTCCTCAGTTTGCGTATGACATTATTACGCCGTATTACGCCTTATTACCACCTTGAAATATCAGCGTCCCTGTCATAACTCTGCCTGTCCAGCTTCCAGTTTAGCCTCCAACAACGCTCCCAACTTCTGGTTATTTTGTCGTCGGTCGGAACTAAAAAGAGTCATGCTAATATTTAAGCTGATCATCAAAATTGCTAATATGACCAAATGACCCTCACAAAAATATTTGCAGAAAATTGCAAAAAAGGAAAATTCTTTAGGTAGATGGGTGTGCATAGTATACGTCTTGTTTAGATATTTGTTACTAAAAAAATGATTTACAAGCGGATCACGTCTCTCAGCTCCTAAAACAAACGCAACTTGAGTGCGCAATTTGGTAGCCTTGTATTTTGTCGTAATTTGCAAGCTCGTGTAGATGTCATCTTTCTAATTATGAACTTTCTGTTTCATCCCCGTTGTTAGCTGATGCTACGAATACTTTGTCGTTATAATTTATACCAGGGTTGTAGCCGCATGGCTGTAATGAGTCATTCCCAATTTCTCCATTGGAGCTGATGATGTTCATATTCCCTCATACTGAACTAATTTCAGGCTAGGCTAAGACCAACATCACTTTCTTGTAGGTGCACTTTGCTTCTAATAAAAATTTCCATGATTGCTTACGAAACGAAAAGGAAGATTACAGTTTTGCATGTTCCCGCATTACATACGTGTACATTGTCGGTAGAATCTCGTAACATTATAAGACTTTGTAATTAAATCTAATTGTAATTACGCTGTGATGTTTGCTGATTGAGCTATTTGTTGGATATTTCTGTGTCATGACGACAGGAGCAACTCTTGGGCATATTATTTCCTCTGAATTCCCTGTCAAGGCACCAACTTCAACTTGCTCCGATAATGATTTCGTATTTTTACTATTTGGCGTTATTGCACTATTATTTTCCATTTAGAGTTTTTCACATTTCATAAGAGTCTATGTATAAATGGATATAATTTCTGGCAGTAAATCAAAGCTAGTAATGGCTTCTACCTTTAGGAACTAGAATGATTAATCAAAGGTGCACACCTTGAGTGACTGCGTCAGTTTCATCAGAAAGATAAACATTCGCCATAATATTTGCATTATTAGAAACTACCTATGTATGACTAGGTACATGAAATGGTTTTTATACTGATAGTGTACGCGCTTATTTGGTCCGTACAAGGAATATTATCATAAACTTTTGCATTATTTCTGCAATACATGAAACGTGAGGGAATTCAATTTGCAGCCTTTCCATACATCTACCGTCAGAATGGAACGAGCTATGGACAAGCGAATCTTATTTAGTGTCTTGTAGCATTCTGTTATGTTTGCATACCCCTATGAAATAATTTTTCCGCAAAAAGCAGCTTACGAGATAAATAGAATTAGTAATGAATAGTTAACACGCTTGTTACTACAACTGCGGAAAGATGTTTTTACACTATACCGAGCGAACTAAAATGTGAACATAAGAATTCGGTAGCGTGAAAAATGGACGCAAAGCAGAACAAAGAGGTTTCAAGTTTCAATACTTGAATGGTCCTTTTCCCTTCTTGCAGAAAAAAATGCATTTAAAAAATCTGCTCAAGAATTTTGCTACCATTCATGTGTAAAAAAAAGTAAATTCCCTTTGAGCGTACCTATAAAAGCGGTGTCTAGTGGCAAACTTGTTTGCCATACAATGATCCACAGCGGAATCATTATTAGGCAACGTTAGCCTTGAATAAACATTCTGGTTTAAATATTAAATAGTAAATTGTAACGATCAATAAAACAGCAAGAGGCGATTTGAAGCTAATAAACGTGCTAGAATAAAAATGAGCATTTTGCATAATCAAAAGCTTAGCACTCAACTGCTAATGTTATTATGTTATAAGTAGGAAGACACGCTTTTGTCTTGGTGTAACAAAACGGATCAGCTTATAATAATTGTTTTATTAATAGTTTCGTAATTGAAAGCACATGGCGCATGGTTAGGCAACTCGGCTTAGACTTTGATTTTAAATGTTTTTTTTTGGTTAGCGCAAAATTTTGCTAGCCTTAAAATCCGCACATGTAGTATTTTGGCACGAGAGTTGTTTCTTCTGCAGCTTTGCCAGATTTTGTGCAGGTGTCATAAGGAAAAGGATATGTTTAAAGAGGAGCAAATAAATTATATTAGCACAAAAGTCAAGTCTTTGCTTTGTTGGCTAGCCTACTCGTGTCATATCAGATGTGGCTGCTGTAAGGGAAAAATGTAGGTAAAGTTTTTGACGTTTCAGGCGTAAAATGTCGTAATATGTGAGAAGTGCGATGCGTATAAGCTGGTAGCTTGTCATAATAATTAGATAATTACGGGCTAACAGCAGCGGTGGCAATTGCAGGCCACTAGTTTCTGCTCAACTAACAGAATCAGCTTACAATAATGATGAGGCGATCAACCTAGTTTCTTCAACTATGCGTGTATATTATATGGCCATCATTGTACTATTCAAACTGGATTAAATTAAAGAAAAAAGCGAGTGAAAAATAAGTAGGTAGCGCGCTAGGCGCTAGGATGTGCTTCGCATAGAAAAACTTTTATTCAAAAATGACTCGAGCTATATCCGTTTTCGTACTGTAGAAAATATGTAAGTAGAGAAATGGGATGATGATGTTTTGAAGTTGCATGGAATAATTATGGAGAGGTGTTATGCATCAAAAAGTTACAAAACGCCGGCAACGCTACACCCCAGCATTGCCAAAAAGGAAGATATTATGTGTGTGCGCCTGTCTGCTGCAATTTGCCTTGTCAAAGTCATTTGGTTTGTGATTGGCACATGAAAAAACCACATAAATTGTTTGCGCTGAACTTCACACTGCACACACTCAAACGAGGAAAGTTCAGCTATATCGACTTAAGCTGGCTGAAATGAGGATTTATTGCCAAAAGGTTCAGCATAACAAAATTCTTGTTTGGCTTTAATAATGGGGCTCTGTCACATGTCCTTCTGTCTCATATATTGTGCATTAGGTAGGACGATGCGATGATGACGGGAAAATGAACCGTAAACATATTTACTGTGATCTATCTGCCACGACTTAATAACTTTTTACTCCGGGTTAAGCAGAGCTACTTAAATGCAGCAGACGAGCTGTCAGAAAAGGGTTGTCTGGGAATGACATTTAATTTATTTAAAATCTATTTTGGCTAATCAAACTTGATTGATTCAACCAGATAATAACTGCAGACGGGCCAATTGTTTGCTCCATAACAAAAGTTTACATAGCTATAAGTTGCTATATGCCATTAAGCTTAACAATCAGTTTAACAATTTATATAAAATTTGGTTATGCAATCAAAAGAATTGGCTATATCCAGCTATATTTGGACAGGGAATCGTGAATTTTGAGGCAAAAAGTTGCCATTCGATAGATGTACCGCATAAAAAGTTTAAAATATTTTAATAAATTTTCTGCTATTTAGAATGCTCCCATTTGTGAGGTTAATGCATGCCAAATAAAAGTTCAAAATCCGAAGAAATATAGTGGTGATAAGGTCTTTTCACCTATATAAAAAAATCACTTCTCCGTATGTCCACGTCATAAAATCGCATAAGAGTCACGTTGTTGGGATTGTGTGTGCCTAACACGTGCTCTAAAACACGAGATTTTCTTAATCAAATTTGCACTCCCGTATTGGATTTGCGGTAGCCAATATTCAACCAAGGTCAGAGTGATCATTAAATTTATGGAATATGTATTACAAGCTTGATGAATTCATTCAACTCTATCCCCAGTTCATCTAATTAAGGCTGAAATGATAAACTCAGGATATTATATTGCTGTAATACGAACCATACCAAAATATGAAAAATATTCTTTACTGAAGAGAGCCCTCTTCGCTGCAGCATTCATCAAGCTGTTACTTAAAGCTCTCGCATTTTTGCTTGCCTCACCAAAAGAAATAAATTCAATTGTGATTGTGACAAAACACAAATAGTGGCTTTGGTTCATGAATGTTAAAAACCCCGTTTTGTTGTAATATAAAAAGCTATGACAAATTTGCAATTTCTCGCAATGCCCCATTCCCCACAAGTTTCCATATACCTCTCTTCCTCTGTCAATAAAAAACAGTATAGCTCTTGCGAGCAACGCACGTCAGCATTTTTATTAGGTACCAAAAATAACGCCAAAGAGAAGAACCTTTGACGACAGTTCCGTCACCATGATCCATCTCATTTCCGTTTTTATTACTCAATTTCCTCCTTTCATTAAACTTAATGATCCGAAAATTGGATGACAGACAATATTTATTAGCAACTCGTAACATTCTTGCACTCTTTTTTTTCTCACTTGATGAAATACCAGCACAAAAAGCAGCTACAAGCTATCTACCTAATATAGCTCCAGTTTAGATCAAATCAATACACGGCCATGTTCTATTATCACCATTTTACTGGAGTGTATCACAACATCATCATTTTTCCCCTCGCCTCCACTAATACTAAAAATATTACTTATTGATCTTGCATTATCTTTTTTTTGGGGGAATTTCCACTATTTTCCATTCTCTATCCCCTTCCACTCCATCATCTAGCAACTCGCTAACAATATTTTTCTCATTTTTTTGCGACTTTAGTCTAGCAACAATAACACTTTCAGCGTTTGTTCTCTTCTGGGTGGATGGCCTTTTCTGTTCCTCTTCGCAATTCGCAACTCAGCCTTTGTTAAGTTCTAGTTAAAGAACGTTTAGAAATAAAGTGAGTTTTATATTAGCTCTAGCTCTAGCAGCACACCGATCCACATATTGCATCTAATGCCAAAGTAAAGTACATCATCACCATCATCAGTAATAACCATTTTACCATCCTTTTTCCCCTGTTTTTAGACTTACATAGCTAAAACTTCTGCAGCTAAAAAGAAATCGTTTTTTATCCGCGAATATCTACACAGAAAAAATCCTCTTTTTATTGAGCCACTTCTTCTCCATTCTCCATCTGCATCTCCATATAAAATACATTTTTTTTTTCGATATCCGACTGCATCATCAGCATCATAACGAAAACTTTTTTTTAGTACACTCCTCTCCATACATATTTTTTCTATATGTATTTATATTTAATACATCCCACGAAAAAAAACTGTTTTTTTTTTGTTAATCTTGTACTTGAGCGTGTTTCCATTGCATTATACCCGTGATAAAAAAAATATATATACATTTAATAGGAACTTATTTCGCTCATTCGGCGTTGTTGGAGTTTTTTTATATATAGCTAATTTTTTTTTCACTCGTCTAATGCAATGGTATAAAAAGCATCTCTCTCTCTCTTCGTCTTCCTCTCTTCGTCTACCTCCTCCATGGTGGAATGAGTAATAAGCTAAATTCATACATTTTTCCCGAGAATAAAAAAAAGTTGATTTTTTTTCTGCTCTCTTCTTCTGCCGAGATGATGATGAGATGAGGCAAGAAGAGTAGTTTTTATATGAGCTAGACGCTAGACGAGAGGAGGTGAAAATTCAGCTCAAGTTCGTTCCTTCTTCTCCCTGTTCTCGGGGTATTAGTCAGCTGCTCAGTCACACCATCTCCTCAGGCTGAGGAGGCTCAGCACCGAGTTAAAAAGAAGAAAAAAAAAGTAATACGTTTTTCAACAATGTCCACGTCCACTCCATCCACAACAACGTCTTCTTGCAGTAATATCGGGGAGAGAGGAAGACGAAGAAAAAACAGCCTGCAAGGAAGTACAGAGTAGACGGAGCAAGTGCAAAAGTGAATACCGTCTTGGGCTCTCTGTTATTTAAGTAGGATGAAAAAATAAGATACATAATCAGTTTGGTTGTGGTTTTCCCTTGAAAAACGGTTTTTTTTACTCTTATTCCCAAGGAAACTAAAGTGACTCTGTTTTCCCTAAAGTAAAAAACTGTAAACTGACTAAGAAAAAAGTGCAAAAAAATAGATATTTATTTAAAGGGAAAGAGTCTAGGTAGCTAGGTTATGGTTGTGGCTGGAGAAGAAGTTTGTTTATGTTTGGAAGAGTCTTTTTAAAAGAGTGGCGACGGGCTGGCTGGAGAATAAATCCGTCAAGTTATTTTTATGGTTATTGTTATTGTAGGATTAGTGGCTGGGGTGGAATGCTAGGAATGGAAGGGTAGGTGGTCGGAAATGGAGAGAGATGAGTTTGTGGAGAGTGAAGTTTAAAAAAATTGATCATTTATTTATTCTTTTTGTGAGAATATGTTTGTAGTTTAGGGGAGGATTAGTTTAATTGGGAAGTGTGGAGGAGGAGGAATATATAAAGTAGTTTAGGTAGGTAGGTAGCGGAACTAAAGCTAAAGTGGAAGGAGGAATGTAAAGTTTTATTTTGTAATTTTCTCAGAAAATAAAGTTGTAGAAGAAAAGGCTGTAAAGAATATTTAGGTGGTTTGGTTTTGGTTTGCTGGACATCCTGCTCAATTAAAATGGTGTACGGGTGAGAACATTTGTGGGAGATTTGCTGTTATAAATTGATGCTTGGGTTTATATATGAGTACGATGGGAATGCAAGCAGTTATAATTGAGTGAATCACAGCTTGGCAAATGAACCCAGTTTATCTACTTTTGCACACGTTTTTAATCGAAGTGATTCCACAGCAGCTGCTGGTTGTTGGTTGGTGGCCAGGTGGTAAAAAAAAATGTTCCCAATTGTTGACAGAGGGGGGAAATGAATTCCACGCTGACAATTGTGCCATCGAGATCTCCAGGTTTCCAGCTGATTATAGTCAATTACTTCCATTTTGTTACACACTTGCATGCTCATTTTTAAGTGCAATTGACAGACTGATTAAGCAGAGTGCAATAATTTAAGTGTGGAGTGTGCCTAGGCTCTGCGTAGAAGTTGAGCTCGAGTTTAATTTATTTCTAAAAAAATAATTATCACCAAAATGTTCGCAAGGAAGGCTAATGGAGGGGTGGAGGAGGAGGCAGTGACTGATGCAAGGCCATATTCTCCATTAATGGCAAGCAGTACTCCGCCGCTAATGGCACCGGATTCTCCCAGACAAGTGTTTCTGGATAGGCAGAAGACAAGGATTAGACCCCGGAATAGTACTAAAGGTTTTTATGACATTTTATAAATATTTGTCTCTAAACTATAAACTTACGAAAGAGCTTTCGACATATCTAGAATTGCTAAACAGGGAACAAAGTCATTTTCCTAATTTGGTATTCAGAATTTTATCTTCAAGCTGATAAGATTGTAACGCTATGCGTGTGTGCAGCATAGTTTAAAATGCAAAAATTCATGTAAAATTACCACTTTAATGTCCATTGAGCTTCATGTAAAAAAAGATATTGAAAATATTTTTAATATTGAGGATCAGCATGGCATGAAATAAGTAAACTTTCGAATTAGACAATTAGTATAATAAATATAATATTTGAATTGGATAAGGATCGTTCCAGTTCATTATGGCATTTTTTCCTTATAATTAAAAAAGCTCTTCGTGGCTATAGGTGAAATCTTCCAGCATCTCTGTAGAGTGGCCAAGATTATCAGCAGAAGCGGACTGTCATATGGATTAGATGTTTGTACTCTTTGTCCTGATAAGTGTGTAGTAGAGTGGAATGGAAAGTAGTGGAGAGCATAGACTTTCTGGTAAAAAGCTGCATTTAAGTAGGTAACCTACTGATCACTCTGCTCGGCGTGACTGATTACAAGTTTTTGTTTGTATAAATATCTGTCGTGTGTCAATACGGACATAAATTTGAATTGGTCTCACACTTAAAATAAAACTTAAATGCTGCCCACCAACCTCATCATATAGTACATTATATAGTATTTAACATGCACGAGATTAGATTGTTATTGGTTTTCTTTAGGCTTCATTACAATTTTTTTCTGTTATGCTCACAAGGTAAAAAAACATAATACGGGAGGACATAGACAGTCTTACATCATCGCATCACACAAAGGAAAACATATTAAGCAGTTAGGCAAATTAATTTTTAATAGGTGATTTGGTGCGTTGTGAAACACAATAAAATTGTGAAAACGAAACCCACAAATTTTTTTTGTTTTTCTCTGTTCATTCCGTCCGCCAGAGAACAAGTTCAATTAGTTTCAATTAGCAGCCCAAGTTTGTAGCTGCAAATTATGTAGCAGTGGTGGCGTGCTCGGTGATTTCCACAAGCAGATGAACTTGGCCGGAATCTATTTACTTTAGATTACGTGAAACTGTTCAATATATGCGGAAATGGTAGAGCAGTTCTTATGTGATTTGCTCTACCTGACAGTTAAAGACAGTTGGGTGCAGTTAGAATTAAGATTTTAGTTGGAAAAGTTGAACAATAGAGTTGTAAACGTAGAGTTGGGAAAGGACTATTCCAATTTGCTGAATTATTATAGAAATCGCATAGACGCAGGCGTCGCTATCAAAAAAAACATGGGTAAGTTATACTTTTCCTTGTTTAGACGAGAGACGAGAGGAGTGTATCGGTTTTGCGTTTTTCTAGTAGCATTAGAAACAGGAACAGTTTTGTTCTTACATGTTGCAATCTATCAAGCTAACATGTATTATATTGTTTCAAGCATTTCGTCACGTCATCGTCTTTTCGTTAAAATGCCATGACATGACTGAACAAGAAACATATTGCTCTAATGAATTAAATTTGCCGTGTGGATTGTGGAAGGAGGAGAGAAAATTTTGATGAAGGAAAATTTCTTAGAATTCAAATGGTGCATAACTATCCTGCTTCGTTTGACCAAAAGTGCGATACAGGTTAAAGGTACAAAGTTGAGTGCTGATTGTATGTGGCAGGAGGACAATCAATTGCTGAATTCATAGTTGCCATATCTTTATGCTACGAAGAGTAATCTTTTTTTATTCGCTGACGTGTCGAGTTCCGATTCTGACTGAAGCAGCTTCTAGTTTTTTCCCGTCTTACCAATCTAATTTTTTAAAAAAATAATTAAACTAAATTAAAGCGGTTTGATACTTCAAAATGGTTCATTCTGGGGATTATAAAGCTTTGAAGCGCTCCCAAGTATCATCATCGCGTTCGAGTACAGGTAGTTGGTGATTTCCGTTGATAACAGGATCTTCAAGCTTGCTAATGTAAATTTAATTTTTTATAATGTTATCAGGGTCTGACAGCGACAAGATGGGGACCGCTGCTGGGAATAAGTCGCGACTTGTCGCGATGTTTACGCTCACTTTTGGATTTTTCCTTGTGGAAATTATTGTCGGCTATATCACCAATTCTATGGCCCTAGTTACTGATAGCTTTCATATGTTGAGTGATGTTGCTGCTTTAATAGTCGCTTTTGTTTCGGTCAAGGTAAGATTAAGTGTTGAAATAACAATAGTTTGCTAATAGTTTACGTAATATGTTTTCGTTAATGTGTAGACGTATTGTTTTTCCGATTCGATATTGTGGTAATACTCAGCACTATGTATTTTACTTGGTTAATTAAATGCATGTTTATTAAATGCAGATTCATCCATGTGGAAACTATTGATGAGCCCAAATGGATTTTAATTGTGGGAATCGCTGGCCTCGTCGTTAACCTTGTTGGACTTTGCCTTTTCCGCCGTAAGTTAAGTTAAATTAAGTTAGGAATTTTTGGAAATAATTTTGTTGAGGAACTAACTAATCAAAAATCAAATTTTAATTATTTTTTTGAAAGATCATCACGGTGGTCCCGGTCATAACCATCATCATCACTCTATTAAGCACCAAAGGAGACTTACGAGCATGGTCGCTACCGATGATAACGAGAATGATGAACGTGTAACTTCCGCCGATAATGCCCCTCCGCAACCTATTCCGGCTCCAACCAAACACAAATCTGCTAGTCAGGTATGCAGTTTAATTGAATGAAAACATTCCTGGTGATATCTCATAGTACATATTGAAATAATTAACTACATGTGTATATTCATATTTTTAATAGATGAATATGCGTGGCGTATTTTTACATATAATGGCCGATGCTCTAGGATCTGTTATTGTAATCATTTCTGCTCTAATTATTTGGTTAACCGAGTGGGAATACAAAATGTACGTTGATCCGATCCTCAGTCTCATCTTGGTGTTCCTGATTTTATCAACTGTGTGGCCCTTATGTAAGAAATATTTTTTAGCTTTAATCAAAGAGGAAGAGGTATTTTATAGTATTTTAATTGCTCAAAATTGATTTTCCTAGTACAAGAGTCTGCAATGATATTGCTTCAAACGGTGCCCACCCATATCCAGGTACATATTGGAAAAAGCAAAGAGCAAAAAAATTGGTTTAAAAAAATTTAAAATTTGCTTATCTAAATTATGTCATTAGATCGATGAATTACAACGAAAGCTCATTAAAGAAGTAGAAGGTGTTATCGCAGTACACGAATTTCACATATGGCAACTTGCTGGTGATAGAATCATTGCTTCTGCTCATATTCGGTAAGTTTGTAAAGGGTTAAGAATTTTTGTGTTCTTTGTCATTTGTGGGATGACTAATTCGCGGATTTGTTTTATTAGGTGCCGAAATTTGGCTGACTACATCCGTATTGCAGAAAAGGTGAAAGAGTTCTTTCACAACGAAGGCATTCATTCAACAACCATCCAACCAGAGTTTGTTGAGGTAAGCAGGTTACATAAGACCAGTATCGACTTTTGACAAGTTGCTTTTGCCGTGCCCACGTATTAACCATATTTGGTTTATTTGCAGCAATATCCGGATGTTGATCAGTCACGAATCTCTGACTGCTACTTGTCATGTGCTGAACCAGGATCTGCTGCTAGCTGTGCTGCCAACACTTGCTGTGGACCCATTAGCAATGGCGAGGAAAGTGCCGATGGCGCTCAACCCAATGCATCGTTAAACAACCTGAATGTGTAACACATGTTGTTGTTGTTAAATATTCCTGGATTTTTAGGGTAGTATAGCATGTGCTACTCTGGTATTTTAATAAGTCATTGAATTTGTCTGTGAGGATTTGTTTTGTACTTAAATGTATATTAAACAATAAATCAATGTTAGGGTAGGTAATTACTAATTAAGTACAATTTGAGTTTGTATAAACAGTGACGGCTAAGTGTATTATTTTGATTTCAGAAAAATATTTCAAATCTATGGTCAGTTGTGACGAATTGCGTATTTATGTTTTCAAAGTGGACAGTTTCCAAAACAAGTTAAGCTTTCTTGCCTATCAATTTTCTTTTTAAAATTTCCTTTCTCTTAAACGCTCCCAAAAGGATGTCATTGGTTTTTGTTGACAGTACTGTTAGCCTGTGATGTTTAGTGATTATATAACTATTGGCAACTACTAACTACATGGTTGTTTAAAAGATAACTAAGATGACCTTCATGTGTACTACCGCACCTTATAAAACTCAGCATACTATAGTGTGAAACGATCTCATGATATCCAAAGAGTGTCATTCTTTGTATTCTTTGCTGTTTTCCATGGCTTCTTGGTACTCTCATCTTGCCGTCTTACCAACTTTCTCAGTCTTTTTTTAAATTTTCTGATTTGAGAGATTCGCCACTCTTGTACATGAATGTAATTGTTCGCTTGCGCAGATTTGGTTGTGAGGGAATCTGCATTTTGTTATTTTTAAATGTTTACTCGATTAGAATAATACTGGTATCTACTAATGTATTACTAATAATAATACGTACTTTTCAATTATTTTTAAAATAATGCTGTAGCTATGAATTGTAAATGCGTTTGATACAAATCTATTTATTTCGTTTCATTACTGATATAATATATTACCGCGCTAGTTACCGTCAGATGGTTAATTTGTTACTTGAATACGCCATTTTGAATAACATCGATTTTTTCATTTCGGTTACGTGTTTCCATGTAATTATTATTATTATTAAAGTAATTTATACTGTGTAAGAATTAGCCACTACAGTCTTCGTAAAATAAGAGATTTCGAAACAAATAAAAGTGCTCCGGCTGGCGTGCAAGGTTGTTTTGTGTTGATAGAATTAAGCTTATTAGTTCATGGTAGAAAAGTTGAATCGTTGCTTCATCAAGAGAAGCAATTCAATTGATCACCGTCAGCCAATCAGAAACGAATGAGAACTACGAAAAAATTTCCACGCAAAGGGACTTACAAAGAAAGTGTTCTCAGTACTTGTAATAGCCGAGTAGGACTAGAAGCTAGTAGTGGTTAATAATAATAATGATTGCTTAATGAATGGCTTAGAATTAGAAACTAGTAAATTCGTTGAAGGCAATAATGACAAAAATTTAAGCAGGTTCCCTTTTCCAACACAGTTATGAAAGTAATTTGTGAAGATATGCAAATCTCAAAACTACATCGCCGGTGTAGTTGTATTAAACTGCCGAAGGATGAAACAGTTCAAAAAACACAGTATCAAAGAATCACACCCATTTACTTCTGAGCAGATGGTAAATGGTACGAGACAATGATTCCAAAAAATAGAGGTAAAAGGTAATATTTTTAAAGAGTACTTTAAAAGAAATAGAAACATGCCTTTTTGCATACCAGAATTTCCGGCGTTTAAAATGATACTTTCATAGTTTGTAATCTGATTTATAATGCTGCAGCGTTCAAATGATTATATATTTAATGGTACCGCAAGTAAGTTAAAAATTAGTTAATTAAAATTATGAATGAAAATGTTTTGTCAGAGTAAAACATTATACGTACTATAATTATATGAGTATGGAGGTGTATTATATAACTTTATGATTATGGTGATATACCATGCGACGTCACATCACAAGCAATCAATAAATTTTTTAAAACGTATCATGAATTAATTTGCACATTTATTTCATTAGGCTGCTAACGCTAGTATACTTCTGAAGTGGAAGAGTACTTAAGCGATCTGTTTTACGTATAACGTTGTCTTACGCATTCATCGAATTTTAAAGGATATGAATGAGTGATCTTTTCCTTACACACATTTAAGTACATTTAGGCAAGTATTAACTACATTTGAGTAGTTAAAAAGAACTTGAATTACATATTTTAAAAAGTTACAATAAATATTGCAATTAAATATTATGCACTATTGTAAATGACTAGAGTTACCACAAAAACTCCTCATAAAAACCTTTCGGTTTCGACAGTGGTAAAATTTTCTACACATGCATAAAATATAACATAATCAGCAGTGTAACACGCAGTACATTACGCGTTATTATCATTATTATTTTATACTCTTTAGGGATATGCCATTGTAGTTATGTACGTATTCTTTTTCTAATTGTAAGTTTTAAATTATTACGACAATATAATGAAATTGGCTAACAAGATCTCTCGTAAGGTAGGTACTTCGACATGTGTGCATCTGCCCAGCCTGCTGTTGTACCATTAAAAATAAAAATACGGAATATATTCTTAGCACGTTCAGTTTCTGTAATTAAAACATTTGGATGCCTTATACAACTCTAGTACTTTTTAACTTGTCACTTAACAATGTGTAATGAAGTGCACCAAAAGTTAGGTTTGAGTAATAGCTTCTTATTTTTCCCAGGACAAGTGCACTCTAGACTTCGCTGTATTTTTTTAAACGTAGATAGAATTATGCACCAACGAAATACTTTGCTTTGTGGGTAAGTTATTTAAAATGACTAGTACGTAAT
>JAHZND010004979.1:0-12590 GCA_027744115.1 Acrocyrtus sp. NNG-2020 | reverse complement strand
GAAAATAAAAGATCAAAAGAAGTGGAGGGTTTACCCAGCGGAAGAAAATCACGTGCCGAGTGTACGTACGCACCCCTACAGCTACAGTATATGACACTGTTGTGCAATTGGATTATGTAAATTGTTCCATCCATGTAATATTCCATGTAAAGTAGTAATGTTTAGCAGATGTGGGGAAATAAGTTGAGAAAATTGACTAAATATTTCTTTTCCTCCTAAAGTTAAGAAACGCTTCAAATCTAATTTCGTGTAGAAAAAAGAGTGCAACAGCTTTCGTTATTTTTTACTGCACACATGCTCAAATTCCTTATGTGAACTGGAGCAGTGCCGACAAAATTTTCAATTTCTTGGCTCTCCAAGTAAAAATAAAAGTCGCTAATTTCCGCTAATTATAGTTTTCAGGAGATAACTACACCCTGAAATGGTTGTTCTCTTGTTACTTAATGACATTTAATGATAAGCCTGCATAGTAATTGGTAACATTTTTAATTAGGTTAAAAATTATTACTTACCCTCGATACAAGTTTGTGAAGTGGGTTCCGTTTGTAAGTCAACACCACGGTTTTGCTGGCTTACCAATATACTTTTTTTTCTCAGCCTTTTCTCTTGCAAGCTGAAAAATCCGCAAAATCTACAATATCCCTTTTCCTGTTAGTACGCGATGACTAATCAGACTTGGTACGGAAAGAGAATTTTCTCTGTTGTGTGCTACTTCTCAACTTCCTACAAAAAATGTATGCTTGTAATCTGTTACGTATTTTTTCCCTCTTCCTGCGAAAATTCACTTTTGATGTCGCACTTGTTCCACCACCACACGGGGTAAAGTTAGAAAGAATGATTTTTACATGGGAAATGGCTCCTATAAAAAATCTCTTTTTTCTCCTCTGCTGCTTTCTCTTCCTACCCGTCAGTGGAATTTTTGGCCGTAATTACTAGAAAAAATAGACTGATTTTGTGCAAAAAATCTGTTTTTAGCAAAAAAAATGTATTTTTGTGTGTATGTGGCTTTGCTTGATGATGCTGATTTGTAAGTATGCCTTATTCTTTTTCGCTATTTACTATATTTTTTTCTGGAGATGCCTGAGGAGAAGTCAATTTCTGTCTGCGGAGTGAAATAGCAGGGAGTCCAGGCTTTTATATAGAAAACGTTTCTTAAAACGTAGCGGCAGCCACACTCATAGCCACCGACACTCTTACATCTTGCATAGATAGAAAAAAATAAAAGTGGGAATGGAGAAGAGAGGGAGAGCAGAAGACGAAGAAGGTAGCACCACAGAACATTTTTTTCTGTGAGAGGGATAGTTTATTTTTTTTCGGTATGTGAGATGTGAGATGGGAAGTGAAAATGCATCGCTTTCCATTTCCCTTCTACAGAAACAGAAAGAAAAAGAGAGAAAGGAAAAAAAATGTGAAAAGAAACGGCAGAGCTGTATCATGTATCACTTTCCCTTATCTCTGATGTTGGCGAAAGTCGGATCATTTCTTCCCACAAAATTTTTTACAGCTGCTTTGTCTGTTCCCTCCTGATTGTGAGCGAAAATAGAGGAAAAAGGTAAAATGGTAAATGGTAAAGCCTACTACTTACTGCTTCGCTCTGGATTTTATTTTTTTTTGTAGAAAAACTAACACAATCTGATAAGAGAAAGGGATTATTATATGGAGTAACTGTACATATGTTATTTTGCGGTGATAATTATAAGCGGTTTTTGTGGAAAAGTGCTTTTTCCTTTTGTCTTTCCTTTTTTCGCTGGAAAATAGCTGCCCTTTTTTCTGGCACGTCATTAATACATCCCCGAACATAATATGGCTTTGTGGCATTTCGAGTGAGGATGTGGAAACTGTACTCCCCACCACTATCCCCTATCCACTTCCAGATCTTTTGTAACAGGAAGGAGGGGCGATGAAAGGGTAATGAAGTTTTTCGTTATTGTTTTCCCCGAAATAAAAATAATACTTGGCAAAATCTATCTGGTTTCTGTCAATTGAAGAAGGAGAGCAGTGGTGGACATTGGTCATTATTGGGAAGACAATTGAGATACGGAATAGAATTTTTTTGGCTGAGTTTGCGGAAAACGTGTGAAGAGGAGAAGGACAAAGGACAATTAAAGAGGGAGAGTGGTACATTCAGCAGAAACGTGAAAAGGTGTTTGGAACTGGGTGCTGGGAGTTAACATGATCTGCGTAATACAAATGAAAAAAAGTAATGAGGACGGGGAATGACGCAAAGGGCATTGAGGCGATTGTAGATTACAATTTGTTTTGATGAAAATGAAAAACAAACTTTGTGATGTCATTTAGTCATTTTCCCTTTTAGGATTAGAATGTGGAAGTGTATTTTATTTAATTTGAGAGCTATAATTTATAATTTAACAGCTTCAATTTGCTGGAAGGCATCCCACTTGTGGAACGACTAACTGTGCTCTGCTGGAGTGGTGAAAGAAAATTACATCTGAGAAAATTGAGTGCGTAGGCGAGTTAGGAGCGGAACCTCATCAAATGATTTCCTTGCTTAAAATAGAATGTAGTTATGAAGTCAAACGTAAAATTATTTCGGTGAGTATATCTTGAAGAATTTTTAAGGTCTAGTAAATGCAATCATCAGAAAATTGTATTAGACCTAAATGTCAAGAATGGCGTAGGCGAAAGCAAATAAAATAATTTTGGATTTTAAATAGACCTTTTTCATCTGTGGAGCGAGTTTTGAAATATTTATTGAAACAAAATGATATTTTTATTGCATTAATTTAACGAATAGTTGAATGATGGAGTTATACTTTGCCAGACTTCGTAATGACGAAAAAAACAAACAAAGTATTTAAGACATTAATTATCTTCTATTATTATACTTTCATACTTAAAAAAAGATAAATTAATCGACGTGGAACTTCCCAATTTCTACTCGCGAGATCTTCATTGCTACATTCCAACTATTGCGTTTTCAACAAGTGAGTCCATTTTCATTGCACTCTCCTCCGGATCAATATATCGTGCAATCTCTAAATAAAAAATGCCGGACTGGAAAATCTCCACTCTATAAATAAACCAGATGAACTATTTTGCTTTCTCTGGAAATGTGGGTACTACCACTACCACCCCAGATATTTTATTTTCTGTAAGGTTTCTCGTCACAAAAACTGAAAATGGGATTTGCGTTCTTCTCTCCTCAGCTTTACCCTAATCCTCATTCACTTCCATCACCCAAAAAGGATGAATTTCCTAAGAAAGGAATCTATTTTTTCTTGGACAATTGACAATTGCTCAAAAAATCAAGAAATCGTACTTCAGCCCGAATAAAGTAAAGAAGACCAACTGCTACAAAACAGCTTCCACTTTCCAATTGTGTCCTCCTGCAATCCACAATGAAAGGATACTCGGCCCGTTCGGATATTTAAGTACTTTTTATATGCATTTTGTAGGACTCTTCTCTTTGCATACATTATTCTCCGACTACCATTCCCCTTTTCCAGATATTTCTTGAAAAGAAACTTTTATGTTCCAAAAATATCTACATCCGCTCCCCAGTTCCTGTTAAGATTAAATTGCGTGTTTTCTATCTTCTCCGTTCGCGTAATGCGGGGACTAAGAAAAATCCTGCCTTTTAGGAATCACATCTAGGTAGGTACAGCAGCCATCCCATAAAAATATACTTGAGCGGAAAGATGTAAATCTTTTTTTCCCTCGTCTTCTCCCATTTCCACCTGAATTTTTTTTCGGAAGGAGCGGAAACGAAGAATTTGTCGCTTTTTTCATTTTCTTAATCCATCCCACATAAATTATATTTTTATTCCAATTTTTGTCGAATATTTTTTCCGTAATTAATTTTCTCCTCGGCTTAATTGGTTTTGTGGCAGGAAAAATGTGCCCTTCTTTCCAAATTAGTGTATGCCTGTTTGGAATGCAGAGGAGCAGAAAATTCTGTATGCACTTTAGAGCACCAGCACGTCTTCTGCAAGAACGAAGTATCTTCGTTCTTTTCCCGCCTGCACTCACGTAAAAATCCTTTTAGAGGTAAAAAAAACAGTGCGCCCGTATAAAGTAACCTTAAACGCTAACGCTTTCACTTCCAACGTAAATCCAAAAAGTCAACTACCTCACGTGCTTGGAAAGCTCCTCATTTATGCACCTCACAAAGAGCAAAGTTTGTGGAAGGAAGTTGGAAAAAGGAAGTAATTCTCAATCCTCAATCCACCATCCACCCACCTTCAACTTCAGGCTGGAGAAAAGAAACGTGTGGGATAAAAAAATTTATTATGCCTACTTGCCGCTTGCCGCCTTGTCAAAGGAAATGGGAATTTTTCATATGAATATTTTCTTCTTTCCTCCCTCCACCTCATCCTCATCTAATTTTCTTCTTCTTTTGGCACATTAAAGAAATACATTCGAGAGTATTCTCCATAATAAACCTGACTATCTTCATTTCTACCTTTTTTTCTTTCTCCTTTCATTCTGGAATGTTTTTCCCTTTCACACTAATTCTTCCCCCCTTCACTCTTTAAAATTAAAGACACGTGAAGGTTGCTTTCCAGGATTAACTAATTTGCGAACGTGACAGCTACCGTCACGCTGTAATAATTTAGGCGCAGGATTGCTTATTCAACTTTGCTCTTAAGCTATGATCCGTTTCCAAAGTCATGATTTCCAAGGAATGCGCTCATGCGATAGCACATTGCAAAGATCTACTTGCTTCACACTGCACAGTTTTCTGAATATTTTCTCTGTGGCTCGGAATACTAATGAAATTCCGAGAAGGTGAAGGATGCCCCCGTTTCTGAAATAATCGTAACATTTTTGAAAGACCTTCTGGCGAATAATTCATTTATGTATTCCGTGAGAAAATACAAATCTGTAGCAAACATAAAAATGCCAATAAAATTGTAAGAACTGCTATTAAATGGTGTATGAGCATTATGTCAGCACTCTCTGCGTCACCGTCGACCGTCGCTCTCTTAAAGTCGTCAAGATAAAAAAAATACAAAAATTCTATTTGACATTTATTATTATATTTTCCCTCCGATTTATCATATTTTCCCTCTCGTGCTTATTACTTCTGCCTTTCGGTCTCTTTTCATATGCGCCACTTTTCTATTATTGAGTGATTCCATCATTTAGTGCTGAATAACGTCATCCATTTTGCACACGCACCCGTAACCACATGCTCCCGTCAACGACAACTTATTGACTCGTCACCATTCATTTTTTATCCATACTGGCACCATTTCATTGTCCCATTCTGCCACACAATGCAATGGCGATTGTCACAACAGTTCTTTAAACTGCATTCAATATGAAAACTGTTTTTTATCCTATAGTGCAAAATAAATATGTTCAGCCAAGCCAGAAAATCCTTTTCACTCCCACAGTCGAATGAACTGGAGAAGGAGTCTAAAGTCCCTGTCGTTGTCGGAAACCGGGGGCGTTCTTTCCCTTACATCATATTTTGGTGAAAAAAAGCAACCTCCCAAAATAATATCTTATAGTTCCCTCATCATACATTACATGACTTAAGTTAAATGCTCCATTTTTTATATTATTTCCCTATTCATCTCAGAGCAAAAGTACAAAAAAGTATGATGAAGCGTCTCCTCTCATTTCACAGCACGTATGGGCCCATAATCGTATGTGAAGTGTTTTCAGGACATCCCTTCTACAACTCCTTCAACAATAAATATGGCCCATATTAGAAAAAAATGTTGAAGGGTTACATATTACATAATAAGCGATCCGATCACTGCGGGTGAATGGGGAAAAGCATGACTCAGCTTTTCGCACTGATCCCCTTCCAGTATATATGGATATTGGAAGAGTGCTAAATGCAACAGTTGTGGACGGAGAAAGCAGTGAAGAGCTAAACAGTGAGGAAGGGAAAGCGAAGCGAGCTGAATTTGAGCTTGCTTTTCTCTATATAAAAAAGCTACTTTATTTTTATATACGGAACAAACACTTTTTTTTGCTGAAGTGAGCTGCTTGGGAATAAGATCACTACTCCCACTTTAACTCCCATCAGCTTTTCCTCGCTATTCCTGTGCGAGTCACTTGACGCTCCTCTCCTCTCTTCTCACTCTTACAGAGTGGTGATCGGGAAAAAGGGAAAAAAAGCAATTCTCAAATCCACATCCACCACTCCATTCCACTCGCTCCCTCTCACCGATCCACTAAACAAAAAAAAAATTTCAAGTTGTGACTCCCATTCCAGGAACAGGGAAAATAGGAGTATCGCTATTTCCACTTCAAATTTTTTTCATGAAGTGGTCACTTGATTGAAAAAAGGAAGTAAAAATTGATTCCATTGAAAGTAATTTTTTTTTCTATGAGGGTGGCGAATTTTTAGTCACAAAAATAAAATATTTTTCCCAAGACGTGATAGCTTTATTTTTCTAGTGAAGAGAAAAAAAATGGTAAACCATAGCCATTTAGTTGTGAGTGTTGTTCTGCTTGCTCCACTCCTCGGAATTGTGAGTGGATTTGCGATAAACAGCAGAGATCCGAAGTTGTCACTCTCCTCATTACCGTCACCGTCAGTATCACAATCGCCACCGCATTCTACTCAGAATCCGGTTGGAAGTGGAATTGGAAAAGGATCCCAGTCACCCGCCCACCATGTGCCACTTGATATCAGTTCTAGGGATAGTAGCACAAGCAGTGACACCAACCCCGACAAAGTTTCTGTGGTGAAGAGAGAGGTCAGCTTTGGAGAGAATAGGTTCCTATACGATCCAAGCATGGTAAGGCAAAAACGAAAAAATGTAGCCATTAAAATTATGAAATCGAGATCACTGTTATGAAACTCGTATCACTTCTCCCACCTTCCTTTCTTCTTATTTTTAATGAGCTCGAGAGCCCTTAACACGTCATAATGCTTCCCAGAAAAATAAATTTGTTCACAAGAAAAAGAAACTTGTACTCCCTTCGCGGAAATGTAATACATACTTGGACATTTTTGTTTAAAGTCACCCCATTCAATGGTGTCCCGCATGAAAACTTTTTTTTCTTTTCTCTTCGGCTAGTCTCAGATCTCCGTTTGAAATCTGCGGGATGTTGTACTTTTGCGTTATCAGTCATGTTTCCGTTCACACAACCAGGAAGTGTGTTTTCTCCTTTTATCTGGTTGAAAAAAATGTACGAAAAGTAACTCTGCCTGTTTTTGTTGCGGCTGAAAGATAGCGGATATAAAAAAGATGTATTTAAATAAGTTGCATTTCGTACATTTGATTTTCCTTCTAGTTGATAATGCCAAAACGATCCGCTGCAGCATTAAATAAACTTCTGTTGGCCGTTCCTGGATTTTACGAGCCGAGCGGGAGGGTATACAGCAACAGCAACGTGTACGATAATGACCTGCAGCCAGTTAACAAGGTCAGTTAAAAGAAAATCGTGTTTTTACTTGGTTCAAATTCCCACGAAAACGTAAAGTTTCAATAAGCAGAAGTCTGCTAGATTGCGGTAAAAGGTGACTTGCGGAATTATACATCCTGCGTCAGTTTAAGTAAGAGTTTTGATGGGAGACGGGAATTAGAAGAGGCTGAAATGTAGCTGGAAAAAACGGCCTTGGAATAATCCGTTTGAAGTGGCTTTAGGGATTAGTCCACGTTCGTGTAGGCATTTCCACTAACGATCAGCGTGAAGCGAGTTTCCAGTATCTGGACTAACTCTCTACGCGTGCATTCTTAAAAATTGTCTGCGAGATAGGGGATGCGTGGGTGTGTGGAAAGCCGCGTTGTCAAGCTAGAAGCGAAAAGATCTCTTAACTCAACAAAAAATAATCAGCTCGTGCCCAATCTGATTCTCAAATGAATAATTTCTTGCCTTACCTACTTTTTTATTTTCCATTGATTGAAAATTTTACACAGATAGGAGAAAGGCGCACCATTTAAAAGAAATTTCCTATCAGCAAAGGGATCGATAAATTCTCAATCTTTTCCAATTTTTGTTAAGATCAACGCTGAAAATAAAATTTTATATCTCAAGATAGTCTAATTAGTGAGAGATGTTGATTCAGAAATGGCAGAATAGCATTGTTTTGAAAGGAATTCCTAACTTAAGATAGATTCTTATCTAATTTGGAATTGGATATGGCAAATCATTAAAAATTAACTTAATTGCCTTTAAACAGGAAAGGAACTATCTGGACAGCAACATGGAACCGGTAAGATGCATTATTTTTCAGTCCCGTCTACTTTATTTGTGTATTACAACCTCCCATAGCTAACAGAGAAAGAATGCCAACTTTGCCTTCAAATTAAGTCTCATTTCCTTGCAAAAAACGCTTGCTTACAGTGTGTAATTACCTACCAATAATTTTGTTGGGTGCATTCCACCCTATAATTAATTACATTTTTAGCGGTAATAACGTTTTTCAGCAAAAAAAGCAATTTTGGAAGCATTCCAAAAATGAAACGAGCTATTCCATTTCCCCAATAAAATCTAATAATTTATTTTTCCGGCACTTGAAGCAAAAATGATGCTTGATTTCAATTTACTCCAGTTTCTGCAAAATGCCCCACAGCGCCGTAACCAAAAGGACAGCAATAAGAAGTATCTGAGATGCTTCTTCAATGCGGTCTCGTGTTTCCGGAAGTAAGCTGCTCCAGGGAAAAATAATCTTGTCAGGAATGACGACAACATCTTGACGACACCGGCGACGACGAGTGTGGGAGGAACAGCATTTTATTTCTCCATATTTTTTCGTTGCTTGCTTTTCCTCGCTGACTTTTACTTCTCTGAAATAATAAAATAATTTGTTTTCTTCAGCTAAAATGCAATCCCTAAAAAATAGTTATTCTCTCGAACGGAGTATGCAATGTGGATTCCTGAAAAGCAAATATATTTTTTTAATTTCATCGCTTTGGGGGTAACTGCTACACCCTAATTGACTTTTTATTAGCAATTAAATGCAATTTGAGCTGATTGTGATTGTGAGTCCTATGACAAAAGCTACAGCTTATAGCTATAGCTTTTCCAATACTTGACATGGCGCTATATACCTATGATAAGCTTCCAATTTGTTCCTTAATTTACTACAGACATGATTAATCACAGTAGAAATGTAGTAGACAATAGCATATAGCCTCCTAAACTAAGTTTACCTAAATAATAAAATGTCAAATAAATTGTCAGTTGTAATTTGTGCACTGGTTTACTAGAATTAATAAGTTTTAGTTCTCTAATTAAATTTCTAGGACACAATAATATACCATTTTTTCCTATGAACTACAACAACTTAGCTATAAGGTTCCATACAAATTTCTAGTGATATATTTCTAGTCATATAAAATATCTATGTGATTCCAGTTTGTGCATGGAAAGGTTTTTTTTGCAATGTAATTTGCGAGCCGATTTACCTTTTTGGTTTAAAGTTCCGTTTTCCTTTCGCGTAAAATTATTATGAGATGAGTAATAATAACTTACTTTTAAGTATGCAAAATGCGAGCTATTGTAAATTTAGTAATTTTATTTATTCGTAAAAAAAGAACGAAAAATATTATTTTTACTTTATGATGCAGACAATTAAAGGTCTTCATTTTGTATTCTTTAATCTCATAAAAACACGTCATATTTTATTAAAACACGAGCATTTCTAGCAAGTTATAAGTTTTAAAGCTGCAAAAAATCGCTTAAAATAATCTACCAGCTAACTACTTCGACAAAAAAAACAACTCCGCATCTCTTTTTCTCCGCCTTTCCGAGAAAAACGAAATTTTACAAAAGGAAGTCGTCAACATTTATATTGCATTGAAATGCATTGGTACACAACTGAGGTAACTTTTTACCGTGCATGGTCCTTACAACTTAAAAAAAACTTACAGCAATTGCCTAAATTTCATACATATTCATATTTTCTTCTACCTTGTCGCTACAATTTCTACAAAAGTACAAAAAACATCAAATCTTGAAGAAACGGTTTGCAATCCTGCAGTAAAATCTGCAAGTCCCGTTTTCCCCATTTCATGTAAATGTAATACTGGTTCAGTGTTGTTTTCACTGCTGCGCTTAGCTGTCTACAGAACAGCCACGAGTCACGTGATAAAATATCGGCTACTATTTACATCCATTAAAAAAGGAGAGAGCATCAAATAAATTTTTTTACACACCAGTCACAGATCAGCTTATTTTTTCTTCGTAAAAAATTCACATTTTTTACCCTAGTCATCTTCTATACACAATTTAATCTAGCACACTATTCAAAAAATTATCTTCAAAAAAAATATGTACAAGGAACATTTTATAAAAAACAAAGTTTTTTTCTGGTAACAGAATTCTTTGGAATGGGTCACTACTCACTAAAAAATTTATTTCTACTTTCCTCCGTCTCATCCTGACTGACACTCCAATTTGTCACATTACCCCCAAAAGGATAAACTGCATAATCCTACAGAAAAATTACCTTCGCGCTCCTGCTCTGATTACATTTTCAGGAAAGAGGGCTCACGTCTAGTCCTACTTTTCACACGAGGAAAAATATTAATTTCGAATTTCTCAAAAAAAGGAATCACCTCTGAAAACTCTCCACGATTTTTTTTCTATTCTCTCTCAAATCTGTACATTCACATTCCTATAATTAACTTAGCCTTTAAATTTTTAATTTGCGGAGTTCAAAAAACATCACCTCTGAAAACTCTCCACGATTTTTTTTCTATTCTCTCTCAAATCTGTACATTCACATTCCTATAATTAACTTAGCCTTTAAATTTTTAATTTGCGGAGTGATTGTGGCAATGCGTGCAGTGTGCACAGACCACACAACTGCCCAGCTTTTTGGCGACAGTGGATCTAGAGGTAGTGCCGTCCCATCGATTGAGTGTTCCCGGAACACCTACAAAGAAAAACGAAAATTTGATTGTGCACGGGCATCACATTCACATCACATTCCTAGACAAAAAAAGTTTATTTTCTTCAATCTCCGGGAAAGAAATAGGCGCGTGGAACAAAAAAACGCATTAATAATTGAGGAGGAAACAATAAGCTTGGGCAAGGACTCGTGTGCTTTTGGTGAAAAAAGTAAATCGAATATTTAATGAAGTCCCAAAGCCCCAGCACATTCCTTTATTTCAGGTGGAAATGTAGGAGGGAGGATACGGGAAAAGATTTTTTTTGCACATTTTTTCTCAACTATTTCTAAAATTGAAGACGTGCAACAGAATGAATATTTTACCCACCTCTACGTAATCCTTGCAAAGGTCAATTGTCGTAACGAACTGGCAAACTTCCTCCACCGACCAGTTCACAACTTGCTGGGCTTCCTCGCTGCAGCCGCTGGCGCAGGAAGAGAGGCACGCCAAACTGGGTGACGCTCCTTGTGACGTGATCATCCCAGGCTTTGCGAGACTCATTAAATCAATACTTTTCAATTTCGATTTTTTCGCTGGAGGAGTTTCTCTAGAGGACAGGTCCAGAGGGGAATTGGGCCTTTTCGGCCGCTCAGATTTGAAGATGTCGTTATTATTGTGAGTGGTGGTGTTGTTGTTGTTTGTCGCGGCGGATGCAGCTGCCGCCGCTGCGGACGCGGAACGCATCATAGACAGCAGTGTCTGCGTGGAGGACATATCGATCAGAGGAAACTTCTCTTTGTCGAGGAGCACTGGAGAAGGAAGCTGACTAAAGTTGAGGAACGCTGCGGCCGCCGCGGGCTTCAGGAAGCGGGTATCGAACGAGAGATTTGGGAAGTAGCTGCGAAAAGGAAATGCAAAATGATAATTTATTCAATACAAATCAAAGATAATATGCAAATTACAGGGATTTGAAAAATTGGAGGCAAAACTCAAAATTGACATATTTTCCCAGACAAGCAAAAAATGTCAAATTGCTTTTGACAAATGGAAAAGAAAATCCAGTTTGAATTTTTGAATTTGAATATAAAAAATATTTTTCTTAAAGGAAAGAGAAAATCTCGTAAAATCGCTGGGGGCTCCAAACAGGATGTGAGAATTGTCTGAAACCGCAGCCACTACTTAACCTGGAAGAGTTGCGGTTTTTGAGGTGGGCAACTTTACAATATTTATTTTTCCCACAGTTTTCCTATTTCCAGTCAAACGATTTCTTTGTTTGAAATGGTGAAGGTCAAAGATTGTCGTCCGATTTACAGATACTGCCTAAAAAAGTGTGCTCTTACGTATGAGAAAAGGATTGAGCGGGAAAGATCTCCAATCTGACTTATTTTTCTTGGAATTTTTTGTACAGAAGAATTTATCTGTTATCCTTGTGGGAGTAAAATGTATCGTTTTTTGGTGAAAATAGAGAATAATACTGTGCCAGATAATCGGCTAAAGTACTTTTTAGGATAATTTCTGCTAACGATAAGTTGAAATATCTGTTTGCTGACGACATGACAGTGTTTACGGGGGAATAAAAAAGGGACATAAAAAGTAACGATAAAAAGCATAATCCACTTCCTCATGAAAGATGAATATATTTTTTCGAGTGAACTATTAACTTTTACGAGGAGGAAATAAAAGTAAATATGCTTAAGTGAGTTACTCAATAAAAGCAAAAAAATTTTTTACGTATTTTCCGGTTCCTTACTCATTATTGTGATTAGACTGTTGCTGATTGTATTTAGCGGCAAGACTCCTCATGAACTCGGAGTAGTTGCGGGT
>JAHZND010004978.1:0-14104 GCA_027744115.1 Acrocyrtus sp. NNG-2020 | reverse complement strand
TGAATAATAATTTAATAATTAACTAATAAGAACTGTTCTAATGTCAATTTTCTTTCAGAGCCAACTTTGGACCCAATCAATCTACAAGTATCTAAGTAAATATTCAGTAGATAACCGTAGTGGCTGAATACAAGTCAGAAATTGATTCAACATCGATAAATCAGTTTCGTTGCCATTTAATGAAAAAATTATTGTACTTCTTTTTAGATGATGTTAGTCATGAGAGTGCGTCCTCTGTTATCTACAAACTACAATGTGTAAAAACGTAGATTAAGATCATGTATAAAATTAATAAAAATCGTCTTCAAAATATATAGCTAAATAAATAACATAAATTCTCTTGGTCCTAAGTTTCATTGTAGTAGGTATGTCATTTTTATTTTGAAAAACCAGATAGATAAGGAGGCTAGTTCACAGCTCCAATATTCAGTAGTAAGGTACATACTGTCACAATGTCACATTTCAATTAATTGAGCTTATAAATTCCTTCCTGCCTTCTTATATATTACAAATATACATATATAACGTACCTATGTAAAATATATTCAATTGAAATATAATATATCCAAGATGATTCTAGGATAGGTGAGGATTCATACTCAAAATCCATTTGATGTTATGATGGAGCAAAGGCATTTTAAAATGATCCGCAATTGCCAGGTAGGTTTTAAGTTTTATTGTAGTTTGCTTGGGATCTATCAGTGTCTTATAGTGTCCTCCGCACCGGCAAATCTCGCTCAAATTATCTTGCTTAATCTATAAATGTAAATAGAAACAAAACTTGTTAAAATATTAGCATCGTAGTTGTAGATATACATTT
Source organism: Acrocyrtus sp. NNG-2020 (assembly GCA_027744115.1). Classification (NCBI taxonomy): domain Eukaryota; kingdom Metazoa; phylum Arthropoda; class Collembola; order Entomobryomorpha; family Entomobryidae; genus Acrocyrtus; species Acrocyrtus sp. NNG-2020. The sequence continues at coordinate 13,284 of JAHZND010004978.1, read as the reverse complement.
TAACAGGGCTTGCATATGGAATCAAACGTACCTCTTTGCATTTTACGCATTGTAGATCCTGTAAAACGAAGCCCATCAACTTTCTATTTACTGAATCCACAAGTAAGTGTTCAATTTCTTCAGTTTCATAGGGTGCATCACATGTCGGACATATCCAGGCACGCCTAAATTGTAATTTTATTGCAAATATTTAGGTACATATAATATATGATAGGTAGGTGACATTGCAAAACCTATAAAGAAAACTTTTACTGAGAAGATAATACTTACAAGTCATTCTTCGTAATTGCTGTATTATCCTTGCAAAGATCCAAATCGCGACACTGGTTACATAGCTTACATATTACCTCAGGCAAGACAATAGAAGGACAAGTTTCATTCCATAGAGCATCGTCGCTGAATTCGCCTACTCTAATTATCTTCAACAAATTTCGTCTTAATTTGTGTGTCTCTTCCTCAATGTTCGGATCCAGTGATAATACCTTGTGTACGGCCTTAATCAGTTCCAGGGCAGGTTTCTTCTGCTTCTCCAAAGAGGCTACATACGCAAGAAAACTTCCTCCTTTAGCTTCGACAGGGGCTGGATACTTTCGATCCAATTGTTGAATGATCCTGAACAAGTGCTGAGCTAGTTCACCTTTCACGTACTCCCTCGAAAATGTTGCAGTATTTGCAATTAACGCAGGATTATTTCCTTTTCTACGTGGCGTCTGGGTGGAAATTCTTCTGCGGACAGGCGTTTCACCAGGCACCATTCCACTGATTTCAGAACCCAAATGCTTCTGAACAGCTATCACGTAACTAGTAATAATGTTTATAAAATTAGTTTTGCAATTTCCAACTTCCGGTAGTGTGTTCGTTAACGTCCACCTCATATCAGGTTCAATTTCCTCCTCATCGTCATCATCACTCATATTGAGTTCTACATCACTTGATTCTTCCTCATCGCTTTCTTCACTTCCATCCTCGTCGTCATGTTCATTTACATTAGACTTTTTGCTTTGCCTCTGTAGTCGTTTCTTTGCGAGTTGTTTCGCTTGGGAATTATCAGCTTGTCGAGGCTTTGCCTTAATGCCCCCGAAATTTGACGAGTCCAACCACATCAAACATTCCCAACAGTTTACGAGCTTTAAGTCAATTGCATGAAATAGCTCCTTGTTTTTCATCGACGCTGTAATGTATTCCACATAGCCCAAAGCATCTGCAACACGGCTTTTCTTGGTACAAATTATCAATCTTCCGAAGTCAGCATAGACAATTATAGATCCTAGCCTCATAAATTCAGCAATAAACTGTATAAAAAGCTTCTTCATTAGATTATTCAATGTCTTTCTTAAAGCAGGATCATAAAGTAGCGAGTTTGGAGATCGGAGCCATCTGTATAGATGTATAAGTTGATAATCCGCATACACGTTTCTATGAAGAGTAACATCTCGAACCCATGCAATGACCATACTTTTAAGAATCCTGAAAGCTCCACTGCAGAGGGCAGTTTCGTCATAACTAGCTAACGAAGGTCCAGGGTTGTTTCCCATCATTTCCTCCAGAGATGCCTGCGGAATATTGTCAAATGCAACTGTAGCAGTAGTACCTTCGATGTCATGAACGTGGTGGGATTGAAGTAAAGTATCAACTGCTAATCCGTCCAGCTCTAATTCTACACAAACAGTTTGGTAAAAGCCGGAATGATTAATAACAATATTGCCTTGTTCTTCAAACTCAGTTATAAGTCTGTTGTCATCTGCTTCCTTCCCTCCCAAGTCCGGACGATCCGTTTGGGAGCACCAGAGTACGTAATTGTTTTTCATGAGGTGTCTTGCATACATCACATCACATCCATTTAATATTGAATCCGATGGTAAATTTCCAACTGGAATTTGCAAATATCTACTCTGTTCTATCGCAGCCTCTAGGACAGGTTTAAAACGCAGAAAATGCTTCAACAATGCCTTGGATCCGTATTGTTGCCATTGCATTGAGGCGTATAAATCTTCTTCGTCCATAACGTGGATTGGGATTAAGGGATAATCTCCCATTATTGGAACTCGGGATACCCATAGAGGGAATCCAATTTGGGATTGCACAGTGAGCACTGTAGCTCCTCTTTTTTCGTCTTTGTAAGCTTGTAGAATCCTTTGGAGTCCCAAAAATATCTGTCTTGTTTCGGTTTCCATTTTAATTTCAAAACTATAATTTGCATCTGGTAAACTGTCCTCCGGTTCACCTCTACCAATCTTCTCTTCCCGTAGTTGTCGATAAAGTGTTACTAAATTAGGCATCAAATTTGATCTGACTACGTTCAACACAAAAACTGACGCCTTGTTATTTGGGAGGAAAATTCCGAACATGGCCTTGTTTCCTGACGCATGATGATACAAAAATATATGTTTTATAGAAGACATTTCCAAGTACTTGTAATCAGGAGTAATATTCTTAAAGCAAAGCTGATTTAGTTCAAAAGTGTCTCCAACTTCTTTCATTTTTCTTGCTGCGTCTCGATCAACGGCACAAACACATCCCAGCGAAACGACAGCTCTGAATTCAAGGGGAACCTGGGTCTCATAAATCCCTTCTATTGTTGGCGTCGCTAAGTCAGTTATAAAACCATTACTTGTTTCACGATACAAGTCTTCCGGAATTGTATACTCGTAGAGATTATGGACGGGGTGACTCCTGGGAAGTAGTTTACTGCATTTACGAATATGCTCCGCGTCACTGATGTTCGTCTTTACTTCCTTCGAATTTAGAAAAAATACTCTTGGAACCGTCAATTTGATTGAGTGTAGCTCTTGTCCCACTAGTGCCCATAGCTTAAACCTGCCCGGGACTCCTGTGTCCATTATTTGAATAACTTGCCAAGGATTACTTAGAAGTGCTTGTTGCGCTCTTCGAAAGAATCCTCCAATTGTAGCAGCCTGGTGTCCTCTCCTATCAATTCCAACACCTAGGAAATCATCATTGTTATCCATCAGTTTGGACCTCTTAGCCCTCTCTGCAGCCCTTTGCTTTGCTTGATATTTCCATTTCTTTTTGTGGAAAATAATCCACTTTGCAATGGTTTTTTTATTATCTCCTACAGGCGGAGCAGGTCCTAGCGCCTCTTTCCAATGCTTGGTAATGTCTACTTCAGGTGATCTTCCTCGCTTTCCTCTATTAGTATACCTACTAGTCTGAACTAAAATTCGCTGTTGTGCTGGTCGCAGATTTCTTCCGATTTCTTCTATGTCTCCAACATTTTCACTGTTTTCATCCTGTGTGCTTGGGATGGGCTTCTCCACTCGACGACACAAGGTCGACAAGAATAGATTCCATCCCGGTGAGCAGCAAATCCAATTTCTTTAACCATACTCATTCCATGAAACGTAGCCCTTGCTTCCACAAATGGCCAATCGAAAAAGTCACCGTTGTACGTAGAAAAAATGTGAGGCTTCACATCCAAAATGTGATCGAAGAATCTCTGAATTACTGCTTTTTCATTTTCCTCATTAAATATTGTAAATAGCCCTTCAAATTCTGGACGAGGGGTATATTCAAAATCCTCTACATCAGATGAAACAATTTCTCGATTGGTAATTAAATAACCCTAAAATGCAAAAATGCATTTCGTCAATTACCTTACATTCAGGAAATCTGTATATAGCAATATAAATGAAATTAAATAGTAAAAAAGGAAACTGCCATACCTGCCCATCAATCATGTACGAAATCATCATTATCTGGTCAAAACTGGAATCTGGAAACTTCAAAGGTAGCTTTGTTGTCTCAATATCGAATGCCAGCACTATACAATCTGGGGATTCGATTAAGTCTTTTCTTCTTTCAATGGAGGGAGAGTAGCTGACACCAACTTGAAGTTTAACACTGTACCACAAACCGACGAAGATTTTATTATCTATTGAAACGCGAACATGATATGGTACGTCATACTCCCTGCATACAAAAAATCAAATTTAATAATTAACATGAGCATTTAAAAATCATTAATAAATTGTTATATTTAAAAACTAACTGACAACAGTCATTTCGGATACAAACCTTATGTCAATTATATTCTCCATGTGATTAGTATTTGATCGTTGTGTATCAAAATCAACCATGTCTCCAATGTAGCTTTGTCTTAACATTTCCGCATATGCAGTATTCGATTTTTCACGCTCCCAATTTTTCTTCACCGCTGGCAAAATATCCTTCCTAACTTTCATTAGGTCATTCACACTCATAAATGATAGTTTTACGTACTTCTGCTTTAGTCCTACCAGGTGGTTGGCCAAGTCAAGGTCTTCCTTAGCTACAATTTCCACCGACGAAATGACACCACTATATTTCTTCTGCAGGAACAATGTGACCTCTTTCTCATAGCCAGATTTGGGCAATATATAAAAGTAGGGCTTATACGCCAGGGTAGCCTTGAAGCGAGAACCATCTTCTTGGATAAAATAATAGTCTACTGCACTTATCAGTCGTTTATCCTCGTCAAGAACCTCAGTAGGGTGCATATTTAAAAGCCATCCTTCGCGGTCTCCAGCATCTTTCACTCTATTGAAGCCAAACTTGGAGTCGATCGCGTCATTCTCAATTGATTGCCGGATACGGATTTCAGAATTATCCCCACCAGCAGCAGAGTCCGTGGAAGGTCCCGGTCCCGACCCTGACTTCCCAGCATCCCCTTTATTGGCTTTTCGCGTCATTCTCAATTGATTGCCGGATACGGATTTCAGAATTATCCCCACCAGCAGCAGAGTCCGTGGAAGGTCCCGGTCCCGACCCTGACTTCCCAGCATCCCCTTTGTTGGCTTTATTCCAATCCCCACGGCCTCGAAAATACCGTCCAGTATTTTGAGGTGGTGGCATCGTGCCACTTCTGTCTGTCCTAATCAATCAAATAAAGTCACTGCAAAAATAAACTACAATCAGTACAATCCACAATGAAGTCACGAAAACTTGCACCTAGAAAATTGGCATTAGCACAGTTAATAGTTTATCACATGTAAAACAACGGTAAGTAATGTTTTCTTTTAACTTTCGCACTGATTATTTTTTTAAATTGAAAATGCAAAACTGGAAATAGACAAACCACTCACCTCGGTCAAGTTTCTACTGCACGGAAAGGGTTAAATTTTTTGGGGAAGTTATACTGCAATACTGCTTTGATAACTAGTAATGTACAATTGCTACAATCCAACTCAAAGGTCACAAAAAAGTCCAGTTAAGCACTTGAGAAGTTCCATCTTCCTTCATCATTTTGCGAGGATATGAAATTTGCAGATTCTTCAAATTTATTCTCTCCTCTAGATTTTGAGTCGGATCGGATTCTCACTCATATGAAAAACAAAACAAAACCGCTCTTGTCAGATCAGATTCAACAGAGGCTTTTATGCCCACTTTTTCCATGAGTAAAGTCGACTACCGCTTTCAGAAGAAACCTGTGAAAACAACAAAGACATTTTGTGGGGCGATGAGAGCTTCTGGTAGTGAGTATAAAAGCATTCCATCATTATTTTTACTATGCTCATGCTGGCGTTGTTGATAAAACAATTTTAGCCATTTCAATACAATACGAACGAAAGGAGGGAGGCAATCAAAAGCACGTCATTTCTCTCTATCTTTCTCCCGGTCTAATAATGTCAGTTTTAGTTTTGATTCTGGTCGAAATAGATTTCAGCTGAATTATCAATTCAAGCTTGAACGATCATCATTTCGTATGCAGCTAATCCATCTATTCGCATTTATCTCTTTCTTTTGGAGGAAAAAAGACAAGATGGACAGTGGAAGTCTAACTACCTAGGTAAAAAGTTTTAGACCCACAACAGCCGGAGTAATAGCAGTCTGTTACTACTATATAATATATTTACTCACTTGGTTTAAATTAATATCAAGTTGTTTCACTAGCCTTTTTCTGAAATGATGTTGATTTTGTTGAGCATGGACTGCATCTTGCATCCTCTCCGTCTTCTTTTCATACAGATCTCCTCTTCGGAGGAAGATAGCAGCAGGTTGCCGAGGACTTCTTAAAAAGTAGCGTGGTTTAAAAAACTGGCCATCATCATTGTGATTATTATCATCATCTGAAATGCATTCACTTGATGTATGAGTTGTACAGGGTTATTATAATCTCTTCATGTTACTAGATGCATTAGTGACATAAAAGTAAGTATATTATTCGTGTTGTGCAATTCAATACTTTGTATAGGATCCTCTGCCACTTCTCCGATTTTCTTTTTCGTTTTTTCTTCAGGATTTAAATTAAAGTTTCGCCGTGAACAGGAGTAGTTAACTGAAAAATCACTGTCATTTTTACTACGGCTATTATTCTGTTTTTATCTTTTTCTAAAGACGCTTACTAATATTATTACTATCACATCATCATCATTGTGAATGCATAAGGGAAACAGGGCTCCCGCAGACTTTTTTACGTTTTGTTTTTTTCTTTCTTGTTCTTTTCACTCTCTCCTCCCGTTTTTATTGTTCTACTGTACTGCAGAATATATTTGTATTATGCACGGACTTTTTTTTAATGTTCCATATCATTATCATCTTACAAGGAGAAAAAGACGGAGAAGAGGAGAGAAGCCAGACTATATTGTTACTGGATATATGAAAAAAGTGGTCGAAACTTATTGAAACTATTAGCATCCTTAATTTTCCAATCCATTCGTCCACGCTTTTATTAAAGTTATATTGCTACTTTTTTAACAACCGTGTACGCAGCGGAGGGAAATTAGTATCTGACTTCATTTACCTTCAGGTGGATGTGGATAGGGCACTTTTATATATGCCTTGCTACATAGTACCATATATTCATTTCGGATTTGGATACATATTTATTTTTTTGATAGCTGCAACTAACTAATTTCTGAAGGAGATATTTATTTTTATTGCTGTGCGATTACGTTTGGTTGACTACTGCTGGAGCTGGAAAAGGGATATTTAATGCAAAGAGCAGATTTCATGGTCCATAATATAATTGCTCTTGAAGCAGTAGCCAGCTACCAATCTTTAGTAAAAAAAAGTCTTTTATTGTTTATTTGTATTTAGAGGTTCAAATTTGAAACCTTTAGATAATCTGTTCACGATTATAATGCAATAAAATTCATTTTTTGCTTACTTTGGCTCTGGATAGTACGAAAAAAATACTCCGGTTGAGAGGAACAGCCGACGAGTCTATCGAAATCAAAGCGGAGACTCGGTGAATGGGTAGTGTATAAAGTAAGGAAATCAGTTTCGTGTTTAATTCTGTGCATTTGAAATGACTTCTCAGAGAAGGTAAGAGCTGATTATGCCGGTGCATTTCAATGACCATGAAGATTTACCTACCAGCCACCTGTCTCCTTTGCTGCTGATATACTGGACAGGTTGAAGCAGTAAAGAAGACAGATTTCCTTGCACATACAAAGTGTAGAAAAGCTTCTGCTTTTTGCTTGCTATCTGTTTTTCCACAAAATCTTATCATCAGGTAGATGAGAGAAACAGGTAGATGGGAAAACATTACCACGCTAAATATAAAGGAACTGTAAAAAAATATTAACAAGTTGAGCCTAAATAAGATTCATTCTCCCAGCAGGGGATAAAACTGCAATCATTGTATAGTACAGTATCTATTATTGCATGTAGACCTGTTGCATTTTGATTAGTACACAGGAGGATTTATGAAAACGTTAGATTTGATGTTTTATGCATTACTTTTCTAAAGAAAAACTGGTGTTGCGTGGAATAATAACCAATCACATTAACACACACGGCGAGATTTCAATTTTTCTACTAGATGATAAATTAAATAGTGTATAATGGAATCAAAGGGATTCTCGTCCTATAATTCTGGGATTGCTTAAGCAGCCCCAAAACCAAAAAAGCCTCAGTCCAAGAAAGAAAGTTTGGTTTCAATTAATGCATAATATTTTTTCTTCTGATTCCTGATCCCTCCTTTCTACTACTAATTCTTTTTCCTCTGGCGTGGATTAGGTTATTTACTGCCTGTTGCAATATAGAGTCGGGGAAAATGTTGCAAAATTCTTCTTGTGAAATAAACTAATCTAATTTATTCCCCTAATTAAATTCTGACTCGAGTTGCATAATTTAAGAGTAATATTTTGATGGAAATGTACATAATTTTTGCACAAAAATAGCACACATTTTTTAAATGCCATTTTTAAATATTTTTTTTTTGCTAAACATAAGTAGCAACTTGCAACATGTTCCGACAAGAATTATTATCTTAATTTATTCAAAATTTCTCCAGATTATATCCTTTTCCTTTCAAAAAATGCTACCTACATAGGCCAATATACATGTATGCAATATGACAGGACAGGGCTGTTTGTTGAATTGTTGACGCAAAAAAGGTAGCGGAGGTGGTGATGCTAAGGTGGGAATTTTTTCACTTTTCTCGATTTCGTTATATAATTATGTTTTTCACCATGCATCAGCCATCAAAAAGTCTACAAGTTTACATGGTTAATGCATATATACCTAGCTCAGGCTCAGACGGAGTAGATAGCCTTTATTAATTAGATATGCAAACAGCATACGAAAAATTAACGTGGTCAGGTAATTAAGAAAAATGTTGAGTGATAGCTAGCTATTCAAAGTTAAAATAGTTTGAGTTGTTCAAAAAATTCTACGGCTGGTTGATGGTCATTTAGCAATGATAACAGAATGCTGACTGAAATACAAATTCTAGCAACTTTCTTGTAATTATACTCAGAGCAGACAGCAGATTCAAGTGGATATAACTATGAATGCCTACTCATACATCAGTTCCAAAGGTAATTAACCAGCTACCTAGGTAGAAAAAGTTTCAAACTGAGAAGAGCTAACTCTCCTTGATCAAATCTGGTTAATTTTGTGTATTAACTAGAAAAAAGTACTATTCCCAACCAATTTCATGGTCACGGTCAGTTAATTCAAGTATGAACAGACATTGCTTACAAAAAAAATTCTGCAGCTTGTTTCTTTTAGGGAAATGCTAGAAAAAAGTTTTGCTCTGAATGGGATTTCTCACTGTGATTGTGACTGAACTGTAAATGAGAGTGATTGTGATTACCTCTTAATTTTGTGTATTAACTAGAAAAAAGTACTATTCCCAACCAATTTCATGGTCACGGTTAGTTAATTCAAGTATGAACAGACATTGCTTACCAAAAAAAATTCTGCAGCTTGTTTCTTTTCGGGAAATGCTAGAAAAAAGTTTTGCTCTGAATGGGATTTCTCACTGTGATTGTGACTGAACTGTAAATGATGAGTGATTGTGATTACCTCTTACACAGTTGGAGGTGGAGAAGATACTGTACGTAAAACAATACGTGAAATTTTAATAATGAGTGAAACAAGCTATACAGCAAGCACTAATCTTTTCCAAAAGTTCTTAATTATCTTTGCTACTGTATTACTTATAACAACCTCACGCCTAAAGTTCAGATTAAGATCCTTGTTTGGAGTTGCAAACTCTGCATTTAACATAAAAAAGAGATGAGCTATGGTCGAGCTCTTTGCATTTTCAAATTGAACTTGTGCTCCTCATTATTTTCGCAATACAGTACCCGAATCGATTACCATGTCCATGCCATGCCGGTCTAATCACACGAAATTTAGGAAGATTTGCAAATTACAAATAGGCATTGCAGTTATAATTGCAAATTAACTTATTGCTAAACCTCTTCTGTCTTAGGATTTTTAATTTCTGAATTTATCCATTTTATTTCTTGATTTTCCGTCTGTATGGATAGACGTTCTATAGTGGGCAACATTGCATGGTGTACATATGTGTAGGTACCCATGCATCTACATTGCTTCTGGAAATGCAGTATTGCTGATTTTACATTTACTTTACTGTAGACGAGTGGTGTTTTACACTTTAATGCTGCAGGTAGCCCCAACACATGTTCATTCCCCATTTTTCAGACCACATACAATGGTAGCAAAAAATGACACTCGCTTTTCAAATCTAAATTTTGCTCGCTCACACCACAAATTACGCTTGACACGACAAATTACCAAAGAAAGGATCGGAGCTAACAATGGCAGTAGCATTACAATTTGCAATTGCAACATGGCGTTTGCTCCACGAAAATTGAGAAGGCCAGAACAAAGCACAAATTAAACTGTGAACTAAAAAAGTAAGAAGAAGCTTGTTCCAAGCTATATAATAATAGCACTTCGCCAGAAAAAAAAGATTGCTCTTTATAACATCCAAGGAGCCAGAATCAGTGCTCACTATTTTTTTCTGAAAATTGCCCTAATGCATCTGCATCATTGCCATTGTGTTTGCTGGACATAAAGCCAGAATAAGCATCATCATTACGATTACGACCAAGTTTTTTGCTTCTACTTTCTTTTCTGACTCTTGCATTATCATTATTATCAACATGGATTTTGGTAGCTGCACGTGAACCCCACAAGACCAGTGTTTGCATTAAAGGCAAGAAAAGTGCTGCATTTACATATATCTATTATAATGACCGTTTCTTGTATAAGCGTGTGTTAATACTAGCGCTACATATACTTTTTTTCTATTACCTTATACATTTTCATACTGCAGCAGCCAAAAAAACAGTGAAAAGTGAGTGGAGAATCAAGCAGTGCGCTGTAAAAAATCAAAGATTTCATTTTTAGTCCTCTCCCCTTCAGTTTTTTTCTCTAGTCATAAACATTAAGCAGACAAGCGGGCAACAAGTCTTCGTAAGAAGAGAATTGAAAGGAGCAAGCACGCCAACACGCTCTTTTTTTCAAGGGTACGACAACGACTTTGGTTTGGTCACAACATCACGTAATCCAAGACTAATATATGGAGATCGGCTGGAGATTTTCATGAAAAAAGAAAGTGATGATAAAGGCATATAACTCGCTTCACGACTTTTTTTTTGGTTTTAAGCAAGGAACGAAAACCAAAAGTTTGTGCGGGGATAATCTTGTGATGGTCTGCCTTCGACTGCATCGAATGGAGCAGTTTGAAAATGATGAAAGGGATTCATTGTGCTCACATCTTCTGAAGAAACAGCGTTATTAGTATATCAATATGTTTGTCCTTTTTATAAATACAAAATGATCCTCTCCGTAAATGGAAAATAGTGAAACTGTGGGGTTTATTGTGTATAGAGCTGTGCGGATCAACGCTCTAAGGGAACACGAGGCCTGGCTGATACAAGAAAGCAGTTTTTTGTTGGTCTCAACCGTACACTGAAAATCTATTCACGAAATATAAGCGTAATTTTCTTTTTATAATGTCTTCCAAGTAGAGGGGGATGGACCACGACTTGGATAAAAAAATGGGTAGTGTGGTGGTGACGCTTGCTAATATGCCCCTTAAATTTACTCCTTGTAAAGAAAACAACGATGCTGATTCTTTTCTTTAGGATGCTTTCATGGGTATAAAATGTAGATAGGAAAGAGTTATCTTTTATATATATGCATATCTCTTTCAAATTATAAAGGGGACTTCTAAAGTAGTCACTTGGGAAGCCGTCGCTGCTCATCGGGTGTTGGCCCTTCGCTACGTGTTCTTCTAAGTTCGAATGGAAGAACGGCTGTGTGCGTTTAGCTAGTATTATATTGTAAAAGACCCTTACATATAAACTGGATAACCTTGAACTGAATACAGCCTATTCATCCCCTTTACTTGGTATTCGATATTACGTTTGCTTTTTGGTTGTCGTCCTTCAGAAAATAAAATGGGAACTGGAAACCCCTTCATATAGCTGGCCCTTTGTCTCAAATTTCATTTTTCTTCTTAATATCGTTTTATGATATGCTCTTAAAATGAGGAAGAAAAAAGTAAACTGCGTAGTTTGATGACGGTTTTAGCTGACCATACATCATTTCACTAGTGACAGAGCGTGAAGCGGCAGGGGTTATAAATAAAATATCGTATTTTTCGTATTAAAATTTAAGTTTATGAGCTGCATGACTGCTGTGCACTTCCTAATATGGCCATATTTTAGGTATTATATAAAACATATATATGAACGTGTTATAGGTATGTATGAGTCATTTCAATGCGGCAAAAATTGCTAATAAAAATACAATACATATAGGAGGACACTCCATTCCTCCCAGAATTTGCTCCGTCAATTTTTTTGAAATTTACTTTTTTCTTGACTGTGCATGTTAGAGGCTTCTTTTCCCCTTTCTACGAATTCCACTTTCTAATTATAAAATTGCGCAAACAAGGCAAGCAAATTATAATTTAAAGGTGCAAAAACTTTTGTTTTTGATTATGGTAATTTCAGAGTACAACCTTAACTTTGCATACGTGATTTCGAAAAGGGGAATATTAAGATACCAGAAAGCCCGTAGCGCGTATTCGCGCTTAATAAGATGGATTAGAGTGCATCTATGAATCAACTAAAAAATCTATTCACCTTCTTCGTAAGTATTATGCCCATTTGTAAAATTCAAAGCTCTACAATTAGCTTCCATCCTCCCGACTCCAGCCATAAACTGATAGGGATTTTTCTTTTGTTCCCGTGCGTTCAACTATTAATTACAAATTTTTATTTTCTCCTGTTAGTATTCTGACCCCAAAATACTTTTAGTCCTCCTGATTTGACTGTCATTGTTTTTATTGGAACTTTAATTTCTCGGTAAAAATGGTGTAAAAATAATTGAACTCATAATTGAGCTCAATTGGCTCAACGTCGTAGGTGCATGTATATGCCCCAAAACGAAATGCCATTCTCTGAGCTAAAAATTTGCTAAAATATTCTGCGCAAGTCCTCCTTTCGTTCTGCGGGGTGACGGCTCTAAGAGGGTTGACACATACGAATGCACCACTGCATACACCGGATAAGAAATGTACCCGTATGCGCTTTGCACTTTATTTTTTAGCAGAACGTACTTCCTAGGGAGTTTTTATGAAAATGTTTTTGCAAGTGAAAACTCAAAAGTTGGAATTGGAACGCAGTGTGCATATGTAGTTACATTTAGCAATACAGTTAAAGGCTGGAACTGGAATTAGACAGGTCAGATAAGGGAAAAATACTCGGATGGTAGTAACTGAATTGACACGATAAGAATTAACTGACGGGAAAAATTACCCAACGAGAAATGGACAGACCTTTTGTTATATATAAGAAACGAGGATTATAAAAACAGCATTTTATGCTATCACGATTTGTATCAAAACGGCGAAATGGTCAATGCTATACGATCAGCACACATGGTCAAATGATATTTTTTCTGTTTATCGTTTCATTAGTCTTCTCCGCTTCGCCCTCGTAATCCGGGCACTGGATGAGTTATCAGGTGGATCGAAAGAAAAATATAATGATTACGATTACGGTCAACCTAGGA